>RJWM01007719.1:0-76497 GCA_004363535.1 Dasyprocta punctata | reverse complement strand
CATCAAATGGAACTGATCTGATCATAAAGAGGAGAGAGGGAACTCACTTGCTCTGCTTTAACGGTGAGTACACACATGAAGCAAACTTGGACTAAAACAGATGTGATTATCAAGGCATGGGTCACATTATCTAAGTCCTTCAGAGCTGCTGAGGTCACAGGTGGAGATGAGGGAAAGAGTGAGTGCCAGTTGCAGCCCCAAGCCCAAATGCAGCGGGGACTGTAGCTCATCCAAAAAACTAACTGGAGGTGCCACTCAGTGAAGGACTTGTCACCAAAGACCTGGAAATTCTATTAGCATACAGCCTTCAGGTTTCAGTCCTTCAGCACTGCCACATATACAGACAGCTGGTTTGTCCAGTGTCACACCTCTTCCAGGGGGGCCCACATTAAATACCTGATGAAATTCATGGTTTTGTCTGAGTACCTGGCCACTTCAAAGCATCTTACAACCACTCCTCCTTTTATTGTACTAAAAGAGGTAGAAAATAAAAAAACAAAAATTCAAGAGATCTCTGATGCTCTAGGTGAGAGCACATGCACATTGGATCTCCTAGCCTGACCTTAGTCACTTTCACGCTATTCCCATTTCAGTAAGGATTCATAAATATGTACTACATGCCAGGCATATAGTTAAGATCAGAGGAAATTCTGGGATAAGCATCTGTCTTGAGATTCCCTGAAATGATTCAGCATCCTCTCAATCATCCCTATCAATCACTCCTAGAGATGCAGGGGGAGGCACTTGGGTTGAGGTGCATGTCCTTTAAATTCCAAAAGAGTGATTTATTGAGGATTACTGTTGTTGCTACTTCTGTGTGCTTCAATATGTGTGTGGTGCTCTTATTTTCCTGTCACCCCAGTACCATTTTTCTGTCTGTTGTTTACCTTCTGTTGGCCTGTACTTGCCCTGAGCACAACTTCCCATGACCTTCAGTAAATGTACTACTTGCCACTTGCTATCAGGTGTACACTTGGCAATTCTTTCCTCATCATACCCAAGAGTCTGGACTACATCTGCCCACTCCACAGTAATTATCCCATCTTCTCTCTCTCTCTCCTAGATACTACAACAGGCCACTAACTGGTCTCTCTGCTTCACTTCTTGTATTTCTGATTCTTGTCTACAAGCAACAGTTGGAATGGCCATTATATAGTGTATACTGAATTATGACATTTTTTTGAGGAAACCCTTCTAATGATTTCAAGACACATTCCAAATAAAGCTCACCCTTTTTATGATGGCCCTACAAGGATGCACATAATCTATCCCAAGCGTGGCTCTGCTGTTTTAGCTTCATCTATATTTGCTATGAACCTCCATTTCACTTTTTCTGCTTTACCCACACAGGCTTCTTTATTTCTCCTTTCCGTCCTAAACCCCCATACTAAAATCATTCATTTCACCCCCAAGGTCTTCTTCATCTTCTACAATGGTATACCCCCAACCTACTCACCTCACATGCGTTTAAGATTCTTTTGTACTTGAATACCACCCCCCACATCGGAATGCAGGTGGCTTGCCCTGCTCCATCAAGATTTCTGTTCAGAGATTTTCTTGTCAAAGCAGCCAATCTTGCCTTCATCTATCTTCTCATAATCTCCATTATTTTTGTTCCTATAGCTTATCATTATTTGGCATACTGTGATATCTGTTTACAATAATGCTCACTAAAGAAACATTTTACAAGGTAAGCTTACAACGGCTGCCTGCAGAGTCAGGTATGGAAGAGTGAAAAAAGGACTGTCTGTGTGCTGGAGATCTGAAGGACCCATTTAAAAGTGAAAGGCCTGGAGTTCACTGTAGAGTCTGGTGTGTGCCTGCATCAGTAAACCAAAAGGTTTGTGCTAGAAGGCTGAAGATCTTGCTGCAAGGCAGAAGAGTCTACTAGAAACCAGGACAGTCTCCACTGGAAGCCAAGAAATGGATATCCAAGGCAATGGTGAAAATTAGAGTGCTTTTGAAGAAACAGAAGCAAGACTTCCTTCTCCTTTGTCTTTTATTCCATTCAGCCTACAAATCTATTGGTTTGTAGCACTGACCCCCAGGGCAGATCTTTCTTCTTCAGTAAATTCATCATTCAGTCACACCCAATACTATGCTAAGCTGGGCATTTTTTACTCATTGAAATAACAGTTAACCATCACAATCCACCCCTTGTCAAGTTGGCAACTTAAACCATACTTAGTCTCCAGACACAGAGGCAAGTTCATAATGATACACCTATTCTGCATACAGACAGAAATGCATTAATTCCCTACCCAACATAGAAGAGAAGTTTTTCTTAGGATGATGCTTATTCCTAACATTTCATAACTTAACCATAATAATATAGGTTTAATGATACTTAAGAATCAATATTAAGTTTATCAACATTATGTTACAAAGAAAGCCTATTAACAGAATAGAAGAGAGCAATTACAATAGCCATTTCTGTAACTGATTTCAAGATCATAGCTGATATTTATAACTACCTTCTTCTACTACCCATTTTGTATTTCCTTGGCTTTCAGCAAGCACCTCAGCAGATTTTGGTTGTCTTCCTGGTGGATGATCAATGCCTTCACTCTTAAAGGTTCTGGGTCATTTGTCATCCTGTTTGTATTGAATTGTTATAGTTTGCCTTTGATCTTAGTAACAGAGCATAGTGATAGTAAGAGGTTCCCCAAGGAATCTCTGCACTTCCGGTTCATTCTTGTTTCCTCCATTGTGGAGTAACAGTTCAATTTCCTCATGATAATCTGGATCAACCATCTCTCCCAACACCATAATTCCTTTTTTAGTTTGTTTACCCAGAGGCATGAGGAGTCCAAAATGACCACAGGAAGCCTTAGTTTCATTGCTGTGCTTCCTAATAGAAGCCTCCCTCCTTTCTCCCAGAACTAAGACTTCTATGCCTGCAAAGCATTTGGTCATGGAATCGGGAAGTAAAAATTTTGCTAGTCGATCACTAGGGGTAATGGTGAGTGGCAACAGTCCTGCTTTCAACCCTTAATTCCCGGACCCATGAATCCAGACTATGATGATTCAAAGTTTATACATCCTTTTGAAGAATCATGCCCCTGCCATACAAGATATTGCCACTTATCTGGCACTGTAGCTGCATTTTTAAAAGGCCAATCTATCTTTCCTATCAATCCAGCTGCTTATGGCTGATAAGATCATGGTAAGACCAGTGAATTCCAGGAATGTGGGCCCATTGACTCACTTCTTTGGCCATAAAATCTGTTCCTTGGTCAGAGGAAATGTTGTGTGAAATACCATGATAGTGGATGAGGCATTCTATAAATCCATGGATGATAGTTTTAGCAAAAGCGTTAAGTGTAGGGAAGGCAAATCCATGCCCATAATTAAGTGTCTGTGCCAGTAAGGACAAACCACTGCCCTTGTCATGATAGCAATGGTACAATAAAATCAATCTGCCCCCAAGTTACAGGCTGATTCCCCTGGGGAATTATTTTATACTGGGGACTCAATGTTGATCCCTGATGTTTGTATATTGGGCATTCAGCAGCGACTATGGCCAATCAGCTTTGGCGAGTAGGAGTCCATGCTGCTGAGTCCATGCATAACCTCCATCCCTTCCACCATGGCTACTTTGTTCATGACTGTACTGGGAAGTGGACGGGGTGGCTGGAGAAAAAGTTTGACTGGTATCTATAAAATTTGTCATCTTATTCACTTGATTATTAAAGTTCTGTCCTACTGAGGCCACTTTTTGGTGAGTGTTTAGATGGGAAACAAGTATCTTTACGTCCTTTGCCCATAGAGAGTGGTCCATCTGCATACCTTTTCTTCAAATATCTTTGTCACTAATTTTCTAGTTATGCCTGACCATTCAGTCACAATATTGGCTACTCTCCATGAATCTGAATTTAGTTCCATATCTGATCACTTTTTTCTACTAGGCAAAATGTATGACCAAGTGTACTGTCTGAAGTTCTGGGCACTGTAAAGACTTCCCTTCACCACTGTCCTTCAGGGATGTCCTGGAAAAAGGCTATAATGCTACAGCTGTCCACTTGTGGGTGATGCCTGCATAACATACAGAACAATTCATATACCAGGCCCTAGTATTCTTTTCTTCTGTCAGCTGATTTTATGGTATACCATCATGAGACCATAGGTGCATGCTGGGAGACAGAAGGCAATATACCAGGAGTAGGAACCATGGCTATTTGGCAACATCTTCATGAGACTTACATTACCCTCTGGACCTGTTCAGGTTTGATAACATACATACCAATTATGTAGTGATGCACTCCTGCTGTGCACATCCAACTTTATGGCTTGGTGAATCAGATAATAGCCAGCTCATGGTAGTCAGCTCAGGTCACAAGATAACCTGGTATCCCATGATGAAGAGTTCATTTCCCACTAAGATCCAATTGCAGGCCAGGAACTGTTTTTCAAAGGGAGAGTAGTTGTCTGCAGATAGTGGCAGAGTTTCGCTCCAAAATCCTACAGGCCTCTGCTGTGAGTCACCTATGTGGACCTGCCAGAGACTCCAAACAGCACCCCTACCTGCCCAAAGTGCCATTGGATCTGCTGGGCCATATGGCCTCAGTGGCAGAGCACCCTGCACAGCAGCCTGCACCTGTTGCAAAGCCTTCTCTTGTTTTTGTCCCCACTCAAATCTAGCAGCTCCGAGTCACTCAGTAAATGGGCCAGACTAAAACACCTCAATGAGGAATGAGTTGCTTCCAAGTATTCAAATAGATCCACCATGCATTGTGCCTCTTTTTTGGTTGTAGTGGGAGCCAAATTCAACAATTTATTTTTTACCTTAGAAGGAATAGTTCTACATGACCCACACTACCAGGCTCTTAGAAATTTCACTGAGGTAGAGAAACCTTAAATTTTAGTTGGATTATTTACCATCCTCTGGCTCACAAATATTTTACTAAGAAATCCAGAGTGGTTGCCACCTCCTGATCACTTGATTCAATCAGCACAGTATCATCAATATAATAGACCAGTGTGATTTTTGTGGAAGAGAAAGACAATCAGTAGCCCAACAAACTAAATTGTGACACAGGGCTGGAGAGTTAGTAGAACCCTGAGGTAGGACAGTGAAGTTGTATTGTTGGCTTTGCCAGCTAAAAGCAAATTGTTTCTGATGGGCCTTATGGATAGGTATGGAGAAGAAGGTATTTGACAAACCAATAGCTCCATAATAAGTATCAGGAGATGTGTTAATTTGCTCAGTCGAGGAAACTGCGTCTGGTATAACAGCTGCAATTGTAGTCACCACTTGATTCAGTTTATGATAATCCACTATCATTCTCAAAGACCCATCCTTCTTCTGCACAGGCCAAACAGACTTGAATGAGGATGAGGTAGAAAGCACTACCCTTATCCTTCAAGTCCTTGATAGTGACACTGATCTCTGTGGTCTCTCTAGGGATGCAATACTGTTTTTAGCTTACAGTTTTCTCAGGTAAAGGCAACTCTAATACTTTTGATTTGGTCTTTCCAACCATGCTAATCCTCACACTCCAGGCTGAGTCATTCCTTTGTAGTAAACCCATTATTCAGTCCCACCCAGAACAATGCTAAGCCAATCAGCTGAGTGTTTCTTACTCAAATTGACACAACAGTTAATTATCACACATTTTAAAATGTTTATTATTTATCTCCTCCTCTAGACAGAAAGAGACTACATATGGTCAGAACATTTTACTTGTCTGTCTCTATAATTTCTAAGATGGTTCCTGTTAATATACTTGTTGGATAAGTGAACTAATTCATTAAATAATTGAGTGAATGCACTACTTCCACAAAGGTGCATTCACTCAATCTGCTGATACCACACATTCTTCACCTGTCTAATTAAAAAAGACCCTATCTTCTACCAGAGTTGCTTAATAGTAAGATTCACCATCTCAAATGTATGATATTCACTCAATCTGCTGATACCACATGTTCTTCACCTGTCTACTTAAAAGAGATACTATCTTCTACCAGAGTTGCTTAACAGTAAGATTCACCATCTCAAATGTATCTGTAGTACTTTGTTTCTAAAAGAGGCTCTCAACATTATAATATTTCATTAAAAGCACAAATCTGGCCAGCCAGGGGGAAAATATGAGCTGGTAGGCAATCAGAAGCATGTTATTGTCTCTTTCAAGTGCATGGAGAAAGGACAGCTACTCTGTGAACTGATTAAAATACTAGGACACATGTTAGTTATTCTACACTCAGCAGTATTTTGGTTTGGGACCCTGGTTTGCTAACCTCCAGCTCTTGGCTGCCACCAAAAAACAGAACTACAAATAAAAGAGAGACCAGTCAACCTAACTCTGCAGTCTATTCCTAAATCAGTGTGCAGGATACTTAGTGATTTATGCTCCGAAGCCTATTCCCCTGCACCACTGTATAAGCAAGTCCTTACTCTTGTGATGAGTCATCCTAAGTCTACCACTCAGGAAGGACAAGTGTCAGACACCAGGGATTCTTAGCTATGGAGCCACAAGACCAAAGTGCATCCCAAAAGTAGAATCAGTCACTGATTTCTAGTGATAGAGAACTCATGAATGCCTCATCCATATCTTACAGATTACAGTGGTCTCAAAATCATCTCTTTTGGAATGCTTCTCTCACTAGACCACTGTCTCTTGGACCTTCACAACTAGAAGCAAAAATGAGATGGTTGCTTCAGGACCTGGGAGTGCTGAAAGCTGGCTCAGACATGCACTGGTAATAATGAGCAGTCTCAAATAATAGACATGTGGGCAATGTTTCCTGTGTGCAATTAACTGCCACTGTGAGCTGATCATTGCTCCTTTTGATGATCTTAGGCAGAGTTAAGCAAGTGAGATATTTGCCTCAGGGCAAAATTTAAGGGCAAAGGGACACCAAAGATCTCAATAATCAAGACAGACAATATTGCAGCTGGGTATGGTGCATGTATGTAATCCCAGCACTAAGAAGGCTGAAGCAGGAGAATCACCACAAGTTTGAGGTCAGCCTGAGCTTCATAGTGAGTTCAAGGCTAGCCTGAACTACATAGTGAGATGCAGTCTCAAAAAAATAAAAATAAATTGTTATGAAATTTTTAAAAAATCTAAATTAATGCAAAAAATATGATGCAAAAATATCAAAAATTTAAAGAAAGGTTGTTTACTAACTTCCTGTTGTCAATTACATCTCAGTTTCTTCAATCTGTAAAAAGGGAGAAAAGAATATAGGTAGTTGTCTTTGTGGGTTGGTTGTAAGAACAAAGTCTATAATATACTTGAGGTCTCTGTTGCTGAGAGGAACTCAGAAAATAGTGGATGTTAATATTGACAAGAATGTATGGAACAGTTATACTAAAAATGACAAAATCTATTTTTTTTTTGGTCTTTTGAGACAGGGTCTTGCTATGCAGTTCAGGCTGAACTTGAGCTCACTTTGTAGCCCAGGCTGGTCTTGAACTTGCAATTATCCTCTTTCTTCGGCCTCCCAGTTGCTGAGATACAGGCGTGCACCACCATGCTCTGAAAACTTTTGCATATTAGTTTGATATTCTTTTTGTTTTCCCCACTTATGTAATAGTAACAGTTATCTCAAGGATGTTTGCCCGCTATACTCACAAACATAGATGAATACTGACACACTGAAACCAGCTCCACAACAGAACAGTTATATGTATCTTTGAGATTCAGCTCATTCAAGGCAGGTGCTGAGGGTCTTTATGCTTTGCACTCACTCCTTCTTTTGCCTTGCTTACGCTTCCTGATTTCTTCTCTCAAAGAACCAATCTTAGGTGTTCTTTTGCCAAAATTATGATGATGGGCAGAGGTGGGAAGATGGGTGTATTTTCTGAGAAGATAGGTGTCTTAGACATCATTGCTAGGACAAAATACCCTACACTCCCAACTTAGAAGAGGAGAGATTTATTTTGAGTTTTAGTTCCTGGTCAGCTGGTTCCCAGGCAGAAATGGCATGGTGAAAGGCCCTGGGCAGACGAAAACTGCTCATATTATGGTGACCTGGAGGCAAAGAATGAAGGTAGGAGTCAGTGAGGGAAATGTACCCTTCCAGTGACCCACCTCTTTTGACCAGGTTTCATCTCCTAACAGCAAGTCTGCTATCGTCCCATAATTCAATCAGCTTCCAAAAGCCCCACCTCCGAGTACAGGAGAGTTTGGAGGAGATTCTAGATCTAAACCATAACAATAGGAAAGCTCAGCCTGTGATCTTTTCTGCAGCCATCATCATGTCCCTTGTCTGTGGTTATCGTAGTATTCCTGCTGCCTGAGGTTAGGAATGGCGGAAAAACAATTAAGTGAAGGAAAGGCAACTTTTTGAACTGTAGGCACCTCACTAGTGGGATTATTAAATCATTTATCACAGAATCATGAGTGAATTGGCAATAAAACAGTATAGAATATGAAACACCAGAATATACTAAAGAATCATAATAAGAATGAGAATTTCTATGATTTTTGTGTTTCTGTTATTCACACACTTATATATACTGTGTCATGGGAGCATAATTCTTACTGAAAAGGTAAGAAAAATTGAAAATCATTGCTAAGTCACTGGTTAGGAGGCCGGGTGCTATAGTCAAATTCACTGGATATAAATCTTGGCCATAACACTTACTCAGTGTGGGAACTTAGCAAGTCATTTCACTTCTTTAAGCCTCATATTCTTCATATGTAAGAGGGATTAATAACAGTATCCACTGCAAGTAGATGTTATGAAGATCAAATGACTGAATGCACACTTAAATTGTAATCAAAATATATGAATATTTAAATTTTAAATAATATATTAGAGTAAAAGACATATTGTCATTAATCCATGTCAGAACATTGCCCTTTGCTTTGAACACACTTATTTCATCATTTTTGCCACTTTTTGAAGCAGTTCTCAAAGTCCTATTTGGTATCTTCACAAGGTGTGATAAAAAATTCAGTAAATGCTGCTTTTGAATAACATGCAATCCAAAGGCAAGCTTGTAAAAACATTATTGTGGGAAAAAAAAAACAAAGAAAACTATAATGTGTCCTCATCCACTTCATTCATTGGATCTGGCACTGTGCAACTCTAGATTTTCCCCAAAGTCAAATACCATGAAAGGTAAACATTTTGAATCAGTTCAGGTCATTGAGGCAATCACAATGGCATAGCTAAAGACATTCACATACACACAAATGGCATTTCCAGAACTGCTTCACAAAGTGGCAAGAACCATAGGACAAGTGTATTCAATGGGAGGGGGAGTATTCTGAGACAAATTAATGGAAATATGTCTTTCAATCTAGCAAGTATTTTTAATTTAAACTTTTACCTTGACTTATGTCACACTTCACAATACACATAAAATAGTGCTGGGCACATACCAAGCTCAATAGATATTCACTATTACATTAGAATTGCTGTTATTAAAATTAACAACTGTGGCACCTTCATATAATGTACATCAAGTGCTTACTACAATACTGAACCAAATTTAATGCTCAGTATTGTTCATCCCTGTGGAAAGGACTTCTGGTGCTTCCCATGGCCTGTTTGCCTCTGCTTTCCAGCACACAAGGAAGCAACATTTTCCCATTCCGTTGCAGACAGGCAAGGCTGATGACTAGCTCTGGCCAGCTGATGGTAGGTGGGGGTGATAAATGCCACTTTCAGGCGTAAGCAGCTGACTCCTCACTTGAAACCTTCCAGTGCTCTTTTGTTCTCCTGGAGCAAAGTGTGTAGACTTGGGTTAGACAGGGTGAAACAGTATGGTAGAACTGCCATAGCCTGGGTCCTTGATGACTATGTAAAGCTGACCAGGCTCAGTTCACAAGGCTGTGTTGGAAATCTAGCCTGTTGGCTTTGTTCATTTATAACTGCTTTATTAAGTTGTAACTCTTGGACCATTTATCTCAGTTTGGACGGGGGGTACTGGGAATCAAACTCAGGACCTTGTGCCGTTGAGTTATATCCCTGGCCCCTATAATTCACCTTTTAAAATGATACAATTCAGGGCTTTTTTGTACCAGGTTTCAAAAGCCAAGAATACTGGAATAAGGAATATTTTTTATCTTATGAAGATTAAACAGTTAAAAGGAGGTTGTCTTTTAATTGCAAAAAAAAAAAAAAAAGAAAAGAAGTGTTTATTAAGAAAATAATCTGAGAATTGTGCTCTCCATTTTCTTCTTTGACATCTTCCTAATGTTTTCCAAATGCAATATGTTGTTTTTTCATGCTTATTATGTTATAGTTACATGGTTTTGATTTCTCTTTTTGTCATAGCATCATTTTGAATGCACTTTTTCTGTGTCTAAAAGGGATTCACTTTTAAAGACTACCCTTTATTTCTTGCTATTGTTAGACTTCTACAGTTTTGCTGTGTGCACAGAACTGATTTTTATTTACCCATATATTCACATGTATGTGCCTAGGACACAAAATTTAAACCTTTTGGTATGGAACTTTGGACTTATGTACTTAATTTGCCTCACTCAAGTCCAATCTCTATAATTGTATTGTGTGTGTAGTTGTATTTGTAGTTGTGTGGGTAGAGGTGTATGTATTTTGTCAAGGGATAATTCCTACTATGGGAGATTACTGGTCCAGAGTATGTTAAGATTCTAATTACAAGTGTTTCTCAAAAGGATTCCATTGAAGAGTTTCTGTCTTTTTTGTTTTTTTAATCAAGATTTTTGATATGTGCACAATGGCATTTTACAAAGACCACAGAGGAAGCAGAAGCTGTTAGGGAACTATCACAACAGTGTACTCCAACAATAGTATTATTATTGCTATACAAATTCCACAGATATAATTTCCTACACTTCTATAGCCCCGGCAAAATACCCCAGTCTTCATCAATCTTTATACTCAATTATCTTGGTGTACCAGTCTAGTCACTGAAAGTACATCATTTTCACAAGACATTAGACCTTGAGATTCGGACCCAGGCGGTTTTAATGGCAGAGCAGCCTCTATGTCAGGAGGGGTCTCATGGAGAAACAGTGTTGTTTTACACAAACCAAGTTCCCAGTTAGAGGCCTAAATTCAAATTCTATTATCTGGGGGACATATAGCATCAGAATGTGTCTCAGCAACAACAGTTTTCACAAAGTCAAATGAAAAAATATCTGGCCTATTTTGGTCTCTCTAAATTTTTCCTGGGGGTAAGGGGAGGGGTGTTACTATAGAAGTACCAAATGGAAAATTACCAGAATGGAATTTAGAGAAACCTGGATCCTGAGTCCTTACCGGGCAGATATAGGACCCAATCTTGCATACAGGAAAGATTAGAGGGTGACAGAGCAGAAAGAGTAAGTTGGCGTGAGGTTAAGCATCATGGAGAGAGGTTGTCAGAAAGAAACCAAAACTGTCTTCAGGGTTCTTGAGGAACCTTTTCTACGGCTACCTTCAAAAAATAATGTTTTCCAACCTGCCAAATAGAGCTGTCGATTTTTTTTTTTTTTAAAACCAGGGATTAAACTCAGGACCTCGCTCTTGCCAGACAGGCCCTTAGGCCACTGAGCTAAATCCCTGGCCAAGCTGTCAACTTTTTAGTACATCCAAACTTGGAATACTCAAAGCTAAAATATTAGCGTTAACTCTTCTGTGGGTTTCTGTCTGTTCACTGTTCTAGACAATTTGACTAAATTACTATATTGGAATTTACTCACTTTAAAAAACTGAATGAAATCAGTCTTACTGCTGAATAGAAAGTCTTCTGTGTTCTGGATCAAGTTGAACAAGACTCCCTAACCTCAAGAATTGTGAGCTTTTGTAACAAAGCTTATCTAGCATATGAATAGCACTTTGGGTGGGGTGTCAAGATCTGCCAAGGATCCTGTATACAGACTGGGCAAACCCAAGTCTTGTGAAGGTGTTATGCAAAAAATCTGAAGCCGTTTCTCTGATATGAACCTTCATCTAAGAATAAAGTGCTTTGAACCACTCTTATAGCCAACATGTTATACAGACTAAGAACAGGGCACTTGTCAAATACTCAAAGAACATCGTGCCGAGACTGTACAACAGACAAACGTATTGTTCTGGGCTCTTAAATGAAACCAAAACTTCTTTCCTAATTCTTTATAGGACGCCTGCTTCTTTTGTTAGAGCCTGTGCTTTTCCTCTCGCCACAGTAGCTGGCAAGGGCTCTTCTGTCACGTGGGAGTAGGCGCGCGGTGGGAGAAGAATTCAATGTTGCTAGGACCTGGAAGCGAGAAGCTTCTTCGCCGACCTCCCCTACGCCAAAGCGGCGGCGGCCAATCAGAAGGTGCCTTAGCGCAGTAGCTCGCCTATCGCAGGCGGTCTTTCTGCAGGCCCACTGTGGCTATTTAAAGGCTTGCGCCTGCCGTGCTGTGCTGGTGTAGTGTGTGGCGTCCGTATTGCGCGGCAGCCATGGCCCGGCACGTCGAGCTTTACACCGGCGCCAAGATGCCCATCCTGGGGCTGGGCACGTGGAAGGTGGGTGCTTGGAGGGGCGCGGTCCCTGCCGCCTGCATCTGCCCGGCGCAGCCTGGGGCGTGACGGGAACAGAGTGACCCTGAGCGGCCCGCGCTGTCGCCTCCCTGCTGTGAGTGCGCTGGGGCTGGCGGGCCCGTGCGTGCTCGGCCGGTCTGCGGGGACCCGCCGCGGCCCGCGGTGAGGTGGGGCGGGGAGGTCCGGGCAGCAGCAGGCGGGAGGCCGCCCTCAGCCACACAAGCCGGGACCGCTGTGTTCCCCGGACCGCGTCGCTGGCCCGGGATGGGTGCGGGAGCTCCCGGGAGGGAAATCGGACCGAAAAAGAGGCGGAAGTGGGGCGCCTGGCTCTTGCCCACACACCTGTGGCATCTGTGCCTCACGTGTAAGTAATTACCGTTATTACTCTCAGGAATAAACCTCGCGAGTTAAGCCTGCAAATGGCAGATAATTAGATTAGGTGGTGTGAGTTTGCTCGGGACCCGTTTACTACCCTGTTCCCGAAGGCGCAGAGCTGAACCCCTCGCAATGGCTCTGGGCTGTAAAAACCTGTGTTCCTCATTAATAATCTAGCGGGTGCCAGGATCACACCCCCAAAACCTCAACACCACGTAGCCGGATACAAATGACAACAGATCATAAAGTATAGTAGGATTTGGAAGATACGGTAATATGGCGTGAAAACAATAATTTACAAAATAAAAATGATAACCTGTTTATCTCAAAACTGAGAAACACAGAAAGGTAGTATTATGGGAGCTGAGACCAAATCCAGTCTTTTAAAGCCATTCGTAAATTAACTTCAGGGTATCATGTGTTATGTTCCACTGCTATGCGCCGGATTTTTCTCTAACAAGATTGTTTTTTCCTTTTTAAAAAAATATTAAGCTAATTGGTATATTTTAGGTATAGATAATGATCACATTCATCATAGGGGATTTGTAACTACATGCTGTGTCTTGATTTATTTTTTCCCCATTCCCCTACCCTCCTTTCAACCCCTCTTCCCTTCCATATTTACAAAAGCTTTGTATCCATTTTTTCCTTTTTTTTGTTTTCCCTTCCTTCCTTTCCTCTTTCCCCCTCCCTAGTTTACCTTCCCATTTGAACATTTTCTTCCTATTTCACAACATCTATTATACATTTTGGTCCTTATTTACAGTTTTGGTTTCTCACACCAGAAAAACAATGTGGTGTTTACACATCTGTGTCCGCTTTATTTCGTTTAAGAATATGATCTCAGAGTGCATCCATTTACCAAAAAATGTCTCAGGATTATTTTATGGCTGAGTAGTACTCCATTTTGTTACAGTGGAGTTCTAAAAGAGATCTTGAATATGGCCTGGATATTAAGTATTTAAAAGAGAAGAAATGAAAAAACAAAAAAACAGGAAGGATAGTTTGAAATAGAACAAAAATGGAAGTTACCTCTATCTTAAAAACTTGGAATTGAAACTTAGTAAGGATAAGGTAAGTGTCCTAGTTCTGGGTTGCATGGAAAATGTTTCTTGGCCAAAATGATTAGAGTACATAATTTGTATTTCCTCCCAAAAGTCTATGGTGACCATAGAAACTTCAGGAAAAGTTTCCCAGAGAGTGAGGTGCAGTTTAGTATTTTTATCCTGTTCCATTTTTCCAAAAATTTTGATTGTAACGTTAGAAATTAATTTCATGATCCTTCATTTGAAGATCATTACTCAAGGGTAAATAAGGAGTTAAAGTTTATAGAACAGTTTCAGAGCCAATCGCAGCAGTCAGGAAGCTGAGACAGGAGGAACTGGAAGTGCGAGACCAAAACTGGCCTAGCCTACATAGTGAGACTGTCACAAAAAAAAACAAAAAAAACCAAAAAAAAAAACAACAAAAAAAAACCGGATTTCAAGTCAATTGCTTGATCATGCAATAGCCTGGAGAAGTTGTGTATTTGTTTACAATGACATTATAAAATATGTGTTTCAATCATTCGTTCTGGCTGAGAACTGGGGTAGTGTTGCCCTTCTTCACTGCTGTTTTTTCACTTCTCACAGCACTTGGCAGACAGTAGGTATCCAAAAGTTTACTGGATTAGTATAGAAAAGTAAAATGACTCTAAAGGTAAGTATTGAAAATGCCTACTTCTATTTCTGGAGGTAAAATGAGGTTGGTCTAGAACTCTATGGAGAGAGAAACGGGCATAGAGGTGAAATAAATAATCTTAAGTATGGGCGTGGAGTGGATTTCCTTCTTTTTAAAAAATTTTTTTTTATTTTAATGACTTCATACCTTTACCCTGCAGATGTGCATGTATTCCTTCACAGATGCTTGGTAAAAGATGTGGTCATTTGCTTGTCTTTGTAACATTTGGAGAAGTCTAGAGGTTCTTGTTCTCCTGTGTCTTTCCATGTCAGTTGCTATGTTATACCCTGCACACCAGCGGATTAGCAGTCTATTTGCTGTCCCTTAGAGGCTCTCATACTCTTTCTCACCTCAGGAATGAGAATTTCAGGCAAGCGAGAGTTGCATTCTGCTCTAGACACCATGTGTCTTAGGCAGCATTTTTTTCTGGCTGTATTGTCTTCTCTGCTGAACAGTACATCAGCCCATAGTACTGAATTTTAAAGAAGCCTTTAAGACAGAGCTGACCTCTGGTGTAAGCCTGTGTCCTGTAACTGGTAATGTTTTTTAACTAGTTGAAGACTGTTGATAGTATGTGGCTCATCATTGTAACTTCTTTACATAGTCTAGGAAGGTGTAGCTTCCTTACACCTCCTAGGAATGGAGCTATAACTACATTCGCGTATCTTTTTATCATGATTGCACCTGCCTCTTCTATTCAGGAATCCTTTTAAAATATTTTCCCCTTACCAGCCCCCAGTGAAATTTTAATGTCACACATAATACTGTACATTTATTTATGTTTTTGTGTCCTGTAGCCTTTTAGAGCATAATAAGTTAGAGTCTTTCCCATATGGGACCAGTCCTGATCCATCCACATCTCAATCCAGTGTAGATACCAGTGTCTTAGAATTCAGCACTGAATTACTGATGTTAAACAAAGAAAGTGAATCTCGGTTTTACTAATTTGTGCTGTTGCCAAACCTGACTATGAGCTTTGGTGTAAAATATTAACCAGATTGACTGTTTGCAGATGATAAAACAATGGAAAGGATCATTCTTCATAGTCAATCTTTACCATTTGGAATTCCTGTTTACATTATTTAACCATAGAATGCATTTGGACATAGAAGCCAAATGATGTTGGTTTTTCTGCATTGAACAGTGAAAAGTATACTTTCTGTTGACCATGGGTAGTACATGAAAGGTGGCATATTATAATCATTCTCTGGATTTTCCCTGGCAGTCTTGAGTATAGTAAATTTTAAGCCTTGTTTCTATAAAACTACCAGGGTACTACCCTGTATGGTGAAGGGTCAGGAAGCAGTTGCTTCTTCATGACCTCTCTCAGACTTTTCTTGTCTGTCTTTCTGTAAAAACATGAAGGTTTTTAGTTTTGTGCCAGTTGTCTGGAAAGCTAAGTCATTCTAGTCTGCATGCTTTGGTTCCAAGGAACAGAAAAACCAATTAAAGCAGAAAACAAGCAAAAAAAAAAAAAAAGGTATGTTTGGGGTGAGGATCCATTGACCTTCTGAATGACAGTTACTAACTTCCAGCATTGGGTTCAAGGTTACAAATGCTGTCTCTAGATCTCAGTCTCTTTTTAGCCCCACTTTCCTATAGCAGTTATAGCCCATAGTCTCCCAGCTAAGGACTCCAGTAGAACAGAAAGAATATTGTCTTAGGAGGTCAGTCCAAGTCCACAGATGGTGTCTCATGGCCTGGCTTGGGCTGTGTTCTGTCCCTGCACTAATCACTATGGCAGATGGTGTGTAGCTAAGCCAGACCTGGACCGTGTGTCCACCCTCTGTCCAGGGCTGGGGGCTGCCCGGTGCTGCACAGGCTTCCACAGAACATGCAGAATCAGTGCTTACTGGATAGGCAGTGACCCAGCAGTTCCCTGACCGCTAGTTCTCTTTCTTGGGCAGGGGTGTACACTCTTCTGCAGCCTGTATAAGCCATGTCTGGGTCCAGGAGGACACAGAGAACCTATGGTAGGGGAGTCTTCTCCTCTACATGTACTGGGATTCTCCTCCTTGCATTATTCCCTCAACCATAGAGGTTGGGGAAGACTGCACGTACTTTGTTGGTTGGTGCAACCTCCAAGGAAGTAGGAGGTTGCCAGATCATCTGAAGGCCCTCTGGTACCTCATACTGGAGGTTAACACAGCTGACCCCAGCACAGAGACAGGCCCTTCCCCCCATGGTGGGAAGCAAGCTCAGCTGCTATCAGGCCCTGGTGCTAGACTTGTTCCATTAGTTCAGCTTATTCTCCCAGACTATTCACAAGAGCTCCTGTCAAAACAGCAGATGTCTGCAGCTGCTGATAGTCATGGGGAGTTTTCCTTTTCATTTGTTTCTACCCTAGCTCTCCAGAGGAATGTGCTCGGTTCATTCAACAGTTT
This sequence comes from Dasyprocta punctata, assembly GCA_004363535.1. Lineage (NCBI taxonomy): Eukaryota > Metazoa > Chordata > Mammalia > Rodentia > Dasyproctidae > Dasyprocta > Dasyprocta punctata. Next base: position 59,590 of record RJWM01007719.1, on the reverse strand, counting down.
ATTGCATGCATTTTTCTTGTTCAACACTCTTAACAGAGCAGGAGATGGGGTAGAGTCTGTGCAGCCTGTCTGGGTGCTGCCAAAGCTCACCAGCTCTGCAGGCCCTTCTCTCTCCTCAGCAGCCAGGCCTCCCACACCTGTCCTGGCCACTCATGTGATTTCGCAGGGTTGACCACAACAAAATTGTGATCGTCCATGAGTCCCATCTCCCTTCTCCTTTCTACTCATTTCTGCCTCAACTGTCTTAACCTCTTTAAGCAGGTAATCATGTTGGAAATTAACTCTTGGCCTTTGATTCCACACCAGTTGAACTCTTGACTTATAGGAATCTCCCAGAATTACTTAAACACAAGTGATTCTCAACCTCATAGTCCATGTGTGGAAGGAGAAAACAAAGAGCAAGCCCTCACTGCCTGAAATGAGGAAACAGTTGTGAACCAGTGTAAATAATACAGTTAATTTTGAAATATTTTGAGCTATTTGAAGCAAATAGGGAATAAGGTCTCAGGATTCAGATAGTGGGGCTTTTTTTTTTTTTAATACAGTGGTTTGTAAATCAATGCATGTGAAGAAGCAAGGAAACAAGATGATTTCACACATGTTTTAAAATTGATCTACGCTGGTGATAAGTGACAGTGTGAGTGTCCCAAAATGAAGTAAAGCAGCATCTCGCCTCAGCTACCCGTGTGTGGGTTGACAGTGTAGAGTGCTGCTTCAGAAACATATCCTGGCCTGCTTTAATAGAACCTGAAAACCGGGAATGTCATCAAGGACCCGTGGTTTGCACTGTGCTTCTTCCCTGACTTTGTGTGACTCTGTGCCCTGTTTTGTTTTTAACTCCATGACTTACATGACTTTTCCTTTCAGTCACCTCCAGGCCAGGTAACCGAGGCCGTGAAGGTAGCAATTGACCTCGGGTACCGCCACATCGACTGTGCCCAGGTGTACCAGAACGAGAAGGAGGTGGGGGTGGCCCTGCAGGAGAAGCTCAAGGAGGGGGTGGTGAAGCGCCAGGAGCTCTTCATCGTCAGCAAGGTACCACTTTGCAGGGAGCCTGAGGGTTCCCATTCACACTCACCCAGGGGGAACTCGGCTGAGAAGCCAGGACTATACTCTTCAACTCGAAAACAGTTATCACCAGCAAACAAGTTCCAGATGTCCCACAGCTTGCCTGCCTGTGTCTCTCTGTTAGAAGGTCACAGTCCCTGGAATTAGGTTGGAGCCTACGGGGTGGAGCCCCATGTTCCTGAGACTGAGGTTGTGGGTTCTTCCTTTCCCAGGAGTTACCTTCCAACATAGGACTTTGCTTCCATCTGCAGACTGGGTCTCCACTGCTGGCCACCATTTCTGACCTGGAAGTTCTTGGGAGACAGAACCCAGGGTGGGAGGGTGAGGCTGGCTCCACATAGCCCAGCTTGGTAGGAAAATAGCCCTGAGAAGTCATGTCAAGCACCTAGAGCTGCCTTGCTGAAGTGCCCATTCTTATGCCTTCTGTTTGGTCCTTGGAAAGTTCATTGACCTGATCATTCTCCTTTCCTTCAGAGAGATGAGATCCACAGTGTGCACTGGAATCCCCCTCAAATCCCTCATAGCATCACAGCAAGATGTCTGGGTTGTGAGGAAAAGGATAGTTCTTGTTGCTGTCTGGTTCCCAGCCAGGGTGCAGCCTTTGCATGGAAGTGATAAGATGTACTTTCACTGGTTTCAGCTGTGGTGCACGTTCCATGCCAAGAGCCTGGTGAAAGGAGCCTTCCAGAAGACACTCACCGACCTGCAGCTGGACTACCTGGACCTCTACCTTATCCATTGGCCGACAGGCTTCAAGGTAGGGACCTGTGGCCAATTTTGAGCTCCCTTATTAGCACCCCTTGTGTATGGTAGACTTCATTCTTGCTGCTCATGGTGTCATCTATAGAGCAGTGGCAATGGCATCATAGACGGTGTGTTCGAAACCACAGTCTCAGGCCCCAGCCTGTCTACCTCTGAACACAAGTGACTTGGGAACAGATTTCAGAGTTTGGGAAGCACTGCTTTTTTTGCTGGTGGTGCATAGTTTAAATCTGTGACAACAAACATGGCTGCTGTTGTCCCTACTGCACATGGCCATAAGGTCCAATCAGGTCTCACTCCTGACTTCCAGGCACACGCACACACACGTTCATATCTGTCTTACACGGATGTTTGTACCTACATTCCACATGTATACCCCATCTTGTATAATTATATATTCACAGCCTGGATTTTTGTACACACTAAATTGTATGATTAAATTTTTTGTTCGCTTTCTAACCCCTGGCTTGGTTTTCTGCTTGGTTAGTCAAGTTAAAAGAATGTGAGTTTTATCCTATAGCTATTTTATTGCACTGTGGTAGGCATATTGGTGCCCGAAAGGATATGACTTCTATTCATCCTTTTTTGTGCTAAACCAGTAAGGGTTGGCATGGTGACAGTTTCATAGGCCAGTAGTCAGTCATGGATTGGGCTCCATTGGTCTTGGCCTTGAGTCCTTTCCCTGTCCACACATTCCAGTGTATGGTTGAGTTAGTCTCTGTGACAAAGTCTGTCCAGATCTCTATCTGAGAGTCTCTGAGCTCCAACCTGCTTTACTAAAGCAGCAGCAGGGCCAGCAGGGCCAACAGGCTTATCTGTCTATTTCCTTTTCATACTGGCTGCCACATGTACCTCTTAGCGTCTTCCACAATCTTAGCCAGCAACAAAAGATTAAGATAATTTTTTCTAAACAAAGCTCCCCAGCAAATCTGTGAAAGTCTGTTACACATTGTTTTTTGTGTCTGTTTTCTATTGTAAAAACAGCATGGACCTGACTATTTCCCATTGGATGCATCAGGCAATGTAATTCCCAGTGACACTGATTTTGTGGATACTTGGACGGTAAGATGATCTCCCCTTCACAGTATCTTCTCCTTTATTGCTGGTTTCCTGTCCTTGGAAGTATGTGAGGTGTGAGTGCTCTGTGCTGCCCTTCTCACATTGCATTTGTTACTCCGTCACTGGATTTGCTCTGCTTGTCTTAGGAAAGCCAATCTGGCTTTCATCTTGTCATCTTTTGGCTTCTAAAAAGTCTAGTTAGCTGGTCCTGAATAGTGTTAAACTGCCTGGTACAAAAGATGCCTCTGATTCTTGTCCTTTTGGGGTTCGTGTCAGCATTAAACACACTCTCTTCTCTCTAGGCCATGGAGGAGCTGGTGGATGAAGGGCTAGTGAAAGCAATTGGCATCTCCAACTTCAACCATCTTCAGATCGAGAGGATCTTAACCAAACCTGGCTTAAAATATAAGCCAGCAGTTAACCAGGTAAACCTCCCACTGGAGAAGCTGAGGTTGATGGCATCCTGTTTGATTATCTGATCCAAGAAGTTACTTCTGGTCCACATTGTTCAGGGAGTGGCCAGTTGCCAGCTCTTGGGCATTGGCAGGGTCCTGAGTTCTGATTTATCTAGATAGGCACACTTGGGAATTGCAGCTTGCAGGGGACAGCAAAGGTTTGCGCCTGACCTTTGATGATATGGGCTTTGACAGATGAGCAGTGCACAGCCCACAAGATCCTCTTGTGACAACTGATAAATGGCAAGGGCCAGAGAAAGCCTTTAGGGCATATGGCTGTGGAACATCAGTAACAAGATTATTGTTTTTAATGTTGAGGACACTAGGAAACATGGAAAGTTCTTTTGGCTTATCTGAGTAGCAGAACATTTTCTTTGTGGGGAGGAAAAGGGTTTAGTGTGAGAAACTTTGCCTATGCCACATCAACCTGTGCCCACCGTGCCACCATCAGACCCTCTGTTTGCATTTGCAGATTGAATGCCACCCGTACCTAACTCAGGAGAAGCTGATTCAGTACTGCCACTCCAAAGGCATTGCGGTGACTGCTTACAGCCCCCTTGGTTCTCCCGACAGACCCTGGTGAGCTTTCCATGGGGTTCTGTTCTCTAAAGGGAAAGCTGCTGGCCTGGTCTGCACACCTTCCCTCAGGGTCTCTTGGGTTTCCTGGGAGATTGGAGTTTTCAGTGGTAAATGCCTGCTTTTCCCCAAAGGGTTGGCCAGCAAGTCATGACCCAAGTTCAAGCCAGGAGACTGGCCAGCCACCTTGAGGTTGATAAGAGGGTTGGGTTGGGGTCAGTGGCCCCCACTGGCCTTGCATGGGATGATGATGGTTCTTGAACTGAACCATCTTTCTGCTTCAGGGCCAAGCCAGAAGACCCTTCCATCCTGGAAGATCCCAGGATTAAGGCAATTGCAGACAAGTACAATAAAACTACTGCCCAGGTATGGCCATTTCTAGGCACTTTGACTGTTGCCAGAACTCCCTGCACTCTGTGTGGTCCTTATTAGCAAGGAGGAAGAGAGGACTGGGCCCAGCAAGCCCTTCAGCTGTGGCTTGGTGTCATGGAGTATGTAATAGAAATGGCACAGCCTGGGACTTTGAATAATAGTACCTGTTCCCACTGCTTTATGGACTGCCCAAGGCTCAGTATTCGTTTATCAGTTTTTGCGGAAGCTTATCTCTGTACCAACAGAAAAGCTTTTATTACCAAGCATAGGGGATATGTTCCCTTTCTCCCAAAGGGTAGTAGTGTGCATCCCTAGGCAGTGAGTGAACTTGTAATGTCCATGGAGATGATAACTAAGAGCAGGACTCTGGTTGGATCTGGAGGATTGTCTCGATGGGTGTGATCTGGACATCTCTAAGCCTCTCCTTTCTCACCCACGCAGCTCTGGCATGTCTGTTTGTTGGGTTATAAGTGTGCAAGATTAAGTGAGATGGTAATGCCAAGTGCCTGGCACATATACACACTCGACGCCTCTCTGGCTCCACAGGTGCTGATCCGTTTCCCCATACAGAGGAATTTGGTAGTGATCCCCAAATCTGTGACACCAGCACGCATTGCTGAGAACTTGCAGGTAAGATTCCCGCGGGTAGCCTGGCTTTCTGCAGTGGAGTAATAGTCAGACTTAATGGAGTTCCTCATCCTGTGCTGGATAGTCTCATCTGTGGAACTTCCTGTCGCCATTCCGTGCTGTCCCAGACTAGCCAGCCGGTTTCAGTAAGCTGCAGTGAGCAAGCCATGGGCTTGAGACAGTGACTTTCCGTTGGTGGAATCCGTGTGCTGGAGACAGGCCTTGTGACTCAGTGGCCCCATGCTGAACACATTCACTTGCTGAGGTTACTCAAGGACACCAAACATTTGCCCTGAGAACATATCATTCTTGGACAACCCTGTGTGGAGCTCCATTAGTTATTGGCTGTGTGACTTTGGGCACATTACTTAAATAATACCTATTTAGAAGGTTATAAAGATTCAATAGATTGATACACAGAGTACTTTTCATAGTGCTTGGTACCATAGTTTGTGCTCAGGAAACATTACTGTGCTGATAACAAGTCTGCGGACTGCAAAGGCCTTTCCAGGGCACTTAGCTGGCCCACCAGTTCTGCAAAGAGCCAGTGCAGTCCTCGGCAGACCCTGGGCTTACAATGGGACATCAGGAATTGAATTTAGAGTGGACTCAGGTTGCCTCGGGTTACTTCTCTTCTGCCGCCTCTGGCATCAGTGAAAGGGCCAGCTGGGAGAGAGCTGCTCCCCAGTGATCCCGACAGCCTGTGAGCCTCTGTCCTCTCTGAGCAAAGTAGCTCTGCCCGGGCCCTCTGTCCTCACCAGAGCGTGGCACAACCCTGGCCGTAGGGCTCTTTGGCACCAGCCACTCAGTCCTCAGCACAGGTTCTGGATGACCCCAGGCCCACAGCAGGCAACTAATTTTTGCCTTCTGGGATTGGCTAGAGGCTGTGGCCAAACTGTGCCACGTGTCACATAGGAGAGTGGGGAGAGGAGAGGCCAGGAGATGGGGAGCTTATTGTTTCATGGAGGAGACAGTTTTCTTACTTAACTGTTCAAGAGAAAGCATCAAAACAATGGGAAAGGCATACTCTCCTAGAGATAAAACCTTAATTTCGTATTTCATTTTTTAAGGTAATAGAAAAAACTGACTAATCTCAAAATGATAACCCAATTATTTTATTTTCATATCTCACTATGTGTTCTTTACACATTTTCCTGTGATGTATTGACAGAGTATGTAGCTAACTCCCATTCTGCATGTTCTGTGATCATCTGAAGCTAAGGCTCCCCTCGCCTCTAGTCCTGTGTCCCAGCACTGCTGCGGGCCCACTGGCCTGTCCACCTGCTGCCAACTTGCCTCTCCCGTGGAGTCTGAGTTCTTCCATGCAGTCTGTTGCCTTCATGCAAGTGATTCTGCCTTCCCAGTATACCGTTTTTGTTCTCTCTGCCAAAACCATATGTATCTTATGCCATCTCAAATACCGTTTCCTCTCTGGCCCTGTCCTTTAATACCCAGGTGGAATCCATATCTCATCCCTGTGGATTCCCAAAGGCTTTGTTTCTTGTCTTATGCAGTATATGATTAGTGAATTATTCCTTTTATTACAGCTGGTGAAATACCTCTGTCCTGTGCTTCACGGTGAATGGAGGCCAAGACACACTGCCCATTACATTGTTCTCTGGTGCTTACCACAGTAGCTATGGTCAGTAGTGTGGAAAGAAATGAAGTGGAATGCACAGTGTTATTCTGCTTGGAAGTTCTGGAGGGGAAGAACTCTCTTAGATCTGGCCAAAATGCCTGCTTTGTCTGGAGAGTAATATAATAACTTTTCTCTAAGTCCATTTCACTTTACTATCCTCCTCCCTCAAGGCAACAGAAGCCATCTTATCTGTTTCATACGCAATATCCTGTCCTGGATTTTTATTGCAAAGCTTACTGTATTTTTTTGTTTGTTCATTTAAGGTCTTTGACTTTGAGCTGAGCAGTGAGGACATGGCAACGTTACTCAGCTACAACAGGAACTGGAGGGTCTGTGCCTTGAGTAGGTGAGTGAGTCCTCGTGTAGTGAGTGACCAATTCCCAGATCACCAAATCAGTCTCTGCAGGCCTCGGCAACCAGTCTTGTTTTCACAGTTCCTCTTACTTTTGCACATTACCTTGCTTTTCTATCACATAGCAGAAAACTGTAAACCTGGATCACTTGAACTGCACACTGCTTTAGGTATCTTCTCCTACCCATGGGCATTGCGGGCCTGTCTAAGTTACTTTTCTCTCATTGCTGAAACAAAATACCCAGCAACTCAAAGTTAAAACAGGAAAGGTTTATTCAGCTCACAGTTTGTAGAGGTCCATAATTGACTGGCTCCAAGGCAGGGTGACACATGGCAGAGGGGCAATAGTTCATGGCAACAGAAGACAGCAAAAGCAACAAGAGGGAGATAAGCCTCTTTCTGTCCCTTATATTGTATCCAGTCTACTGGGATTAGGGTAATGCCAATCCAATCAGGGGACTGATTCAGCAGTCACTCACCCTTAATCCCAGCACCCTTAATTCTAGCCTTGCATCCTGAATCATTCACACACTCTAGATTCAGCCACCTCTGAAAAAACCCCATTTAACACTGCATGAGGCTCTAGAGAGACATCTAACACAAACCATAACAGGGCCCAACCTGACACATTTTATGCATTAATTTCCAAATGTTAGTGGCTTTTCTGTACCTAGATGGGCCTGCCTTATCTTCCTGGAAGAATTTGCATTTAACTCTTTGTCTGAATAACTCTCTTAACAGGAATTTATTAGGAAGACTGAGGTGCTGAGCTCAAGAGAGTCCCAGCACTGCTACTGAAAAGACATGTGACTGTGAAAGCTACTCAAAATCCCTGAGGTGTCTCTGACTGCACCTGCCCTGGTTCCTTATAATCTCTCTGAAGTGAGGTTAGACTGTGCAGGAGATCACTAGTAGGGTAGATTTTTTTTTTTCTTTTCCTGACAAAATTTAATAACAAAGCTTAAAAGTCACTCTTTGCTTTTAAGAAGGAGCTTTTCATTTAGCAGTAGAGACAAGCTTCTATCCTCTCACTGTCCTTGTTCTGTCTGAACTGCTGCTCCTCTGCTTCCTTTAGTTCTTCCTCTCATAGGTAGAATTTGGAGGGTTTTGAGCTGGGGTGGAGTCTCACTCTGTGCTTTCTCCAGTTCAGAGTTCCTACTGCGGTGGCCTCAGGCAGGTGTGCCATTTGCATCTTGGATACTAACTTTCATGAATGAAGCGTGAGTGCTGTGAGCCTCACCCAGGCTGCAGATCCTAAGCAAGCCACATACAGAGCCATCCTGGGGAGTCCCAGTCAGGGCCCTTTCTGACATCCCCCTGTGTTTCATGTCTTTTTAATGTGAAAGTCATATTTGGACCTAGTTGGGGTGGGGTGGGGGAGGAAAGTGAGAGAATTCAGGCAATGACTGGCTTAATGCTATGCTGCTTTTAGAGCCTGCCACTTTCATTTCCATCTTCCCTTTCCCCTCCCACTGCTGGTGTAGAGTAAGGAAGTCCTCAGGGCTGACCGACCATAGTGCTTTTTCTAATAGGTCCCTCACAGTCTGATACTTCCTTCCAGCCTCCAGGGCATTCTAGAAACACTAGACTTCGCACTAGATTTGTGGGGTAGGTACAGGTTAGGGTTGGTGCTGGGGAAGAAGAGGCTGGTCCTTATGCTCACAAGTCTCCCAGGAGGTGTTTTCAAACTATCCAACCCTCTGATTGTCAATGTTGCTATGCAGAGCCTGATGGCTGGTGACAGTGTCATAGTCCTCAGATTGGGGAAAAAGAAAAAAGCCCTGGAGAGCTTTTGAGTGATTTTGAATGTTTGAATAAGTTATATCCTCCACAATGGGTTCACCCTGGGCCCTTCACACTCTGACCAGTCTCTCAAGTGTTTGCCATCTTATTTCCAGCACAAGCCACTGGCCCCACTAGAAGTGGGAGTGTGAGCGTATACTTCTGGATTTTTATCTTCCTTGTTGCCTTGGTAGATCTCAGCCACTCCATCCACAGTCCCACTGATTCCTCCCTCTTCCTTTCCTAGGAGTAGTTTTACCCACCTTTTGGGCCTCTTGTCTCTTCCAGCCTTTTAACGCATTTCTGTATTATTATCTCTATTCTTTTCACCCTCTTACTATTTCAGACACTAAGTTGCTATGTGGTCCTCCTAGGTAGACTTGAGCTACTACCAGGAAGCAGGAATTGAGCCTTGCCATGGTGCCTGTCCCAGGGCCAGAGCTGGGTACACAGGGAGGGCTGTGTCCCTCACATGTGCTGCTTGACAACAGCTGCTGCTTCTCACAGCTGCAGACTGTGATCTGAAGACTCAGAACTGGCTTGAGATTTGCCCTCCAAGCCATCTATTTTTGCCTGTAGACATCTACCCAGTCCTGTGTGTTGGTTATTCGTTAGAGTCAAGACCTCTTTTTTCAAAAGCAAATGTGTTCTCTTCTCTTCTGACAGCTGTGCCACCCACAAGGACTACCCCTTCCATGCAGAGTTTTGAAGCTGTGAATGCTTGTTCTTCTCCAAGTGACTTGCACCTGTTTTTCCTGCCTCATTTGTTCTTGCAAGTGTAGTGTGGCCCGTGTCCCTTGGCAGTGGGACAGCAACCTAGAGACCAAGCACCAAAGGCCCAAAGCCTGACATTGGTGTGAGGAGTAGTATCAGTAGATGAGTGTCTTTTCTTTGCCTTTTATCTTGCCCAGCTGGGGAAGGTACAACCTCGTTACTCTTTTCTGACCAAAGAGAAGCAACTTCTACAAAGTCAAAGTATTGTTACTAACAGCTAAGTTTTGACTCCTTACAACTGTAATCTTATTAGCTAGACTTCTCTTTGCCTCAAATAAAAAGTGTTTTTTGAACTGGATGTCATTCCATTTTGTTGTTTTTTGAAATAGTAAACCACCTTCCAAGTCACTCCCAGCCTTCATTCCCCGGACGCCCCAGAGCTGGTGAACTGTGCAACAGGAATGAGGACTCCCTCCTTTCCCCCCGCTGGGAACCCTTCATCCACGCTTTACCATTTAACTTCATGCAGTGAGTCTCATCCTGGCAGCATGCGGTGTCACCTGGGGGATCTTTGGATGCTGGTGTTGTCCGGATCTCACACCTGGAGACTGAACAAATGGCTGGGTTATGGCCCGGGGCATCAAAGTTTGCAGGCTCTCCAGGTGATCCTCATGTGCAGCCAGAGCTGAGAACCTTACTTCAGGCCTGAGCCAGGAGATAAATCTATGTTTTATTCAATAGGTTACTTGTTTGTTCTTTCTCCTATGAAAGCCAAAGCCAGATGTTTACTTAATAGCTGTATCCGAGGGAAACTGCATTCAGGAAGCCCATTGTCTAGACAAGAGCGAAAAAAGCATAAGTAAATGGCATCTAATTGAATAAAGATGAATGCTCTGGATAAGGTTTCAAGAGTAAAACCTTTAAGGCCCTGATGCTGTTGCTTATTTCTATTACCAGTTTTTCCTTATCCAGGATTAATTTGTCCAAGGCTAACAAACAGATGGAATATATAGATACAGTATTAACTTGAAATTTCACAAAGTCAGCTTGCTTTAGCTTTGGATGATTGTACAACCTCCCAATCAAGTTACAATTAACTGTTCTGTGGGTTACTGATGTTTTAAGATATATCCTCAAATATGGGTAATTGGGCAGCAGTGGTTGCTGGGCCTCATGTAGGAAAGGAGAGAGCCAACCTAAGCAGCTGGGGTCAAGCTTGGTGGAGGACTCAGCCCCACCTGTTCAGGATGCCCCTCCCCACCTTGCAACCTTTTGCCTGATCCCCTCTCCTAGCATCTGCCCATCACAGTGCGGGAGTGGGCAGGGGCCACCTTATTCCAAGTTAAACTGACTGCAAGCCAGAAGTCACTAAGAGCAGACTCTGACAGATGTGTCAAATCAGCTAACTAAACCCAACCTGTGTTTCTCAAAGTAGTTAACAGTTGGCTTTAAAACTCTTCAGGAAAAACTTGAAAGCAATCACCAATAACCTTTTGTGGGGTTTTTCATGGGGATTGTTTTGAGATGCTTCTCAGCTAATCAAGTGCTCTACTATTGAGCTCTGTCCAGCTCTAGACAGAATTTTAAAATCAATGACCTGCTTTCTAGGTCCCTGCTTAAAATAAACTACCATAGCAAAAAAAAATTTTAGAAGTAAACGCAGGAGCATAAATGAGATAAAAGGCAAGTTTGTGCAAAGTTCCCTCGTTTTCTAGCAGATACTTTTAGAGTCTCAGATTGTCCCTTGGAGGAAGCCTTGGCCTGCGGTGGGGAGGAGGCCTGTCATAAAGGACCAAGAATAGCTGGTTCTGTATTTTGAAGCTCAATAGAAGTATTATTGGTGATCAGTGCCTTGGGCTCAGTTAGAGGTCCATTGTTTGTTGGAAAGCAGGGTGTGGGAGTAGCAGATTGAGCTTTGGGGCTCAATGGAACCAGCTCCATTCCACTAACAATTCATCAAAGCAGATGGATAGAGGGTCCATAGATCAAAATGATCCCACTTTACTCAGTGGAGATCCCCTTTCCTTTGTGAAACGAAAATCCCCACACTTTGTTGGGTAGGTTCCAGCCCAGCTTCAGGACTTCGGTGAATTTGCCACAAGGAACCATGTGACCATCCAGCAGGCTAAGTCAGTGAAAGATGAAGAGTGACAGTGCTACCCCCATCTTTGAGGAGCTTTACCTTTGTACAATTGGGGGCACAATGTATATTGATGAAACAGGGTTTTACCCAGTGTCTAAGCCAATAGAGTAGAACTGTTCAAAAGATAGTGAGACCAACTGGAAAAAATGCCACTAAATTTTATTAAAACACCTGGACAAGTAAGAACTGCATTGGAAAATCTGTTGAACGATGCTTGGGTGGATAACAAACTTAGTTCCTTGTTTTATGAGAATAGCTCATATGAGCCTATTGTGTTGTTCATGGTGGGCTACAGGAATGATGCCCAGCCAGGAAATACATAATTAGTGTTGGGTCCAACCCAGGAAGGTTTTTGTACACTCTCTTTGGAGATCCATGGTATTTTAGGATCCAGACCCCTAGTTTACACTCCTTCTGTCCCTTCAAGTTCTTTTCTAGTTGTGCTTCAATGTAAGACCTTGGCCTTTGGAGTTCTAGAAGGAACTTGCCTTTTCTTCCTATCCTGGGGGTTGGTTACAGAACAATAGAAGCAGTTGATGGATTTTCAGGTCTTTTTCCAGTCCAATCTCCCAGCATAGCCTGTAGTCTTCTGTACCACTTCAAGAAGAGTACCTGAGCTCAGAGTAAACTCACAATAATGTCAGCAAATGAATGAAAAGATTTTCCTATAGTGACTCTAAAGCCCCTCTACTGTAAAATCAGTGAATTTCAGACCCAGAGAGCAACTTCTCAGTTCTGCCACTGACCCATATATACTAATTCCCAAATGGTGGCCAATGGTCCTGTTACTATAGACTTCAAACTGCAGTTCTGCATTTTTAAATCAGCTCTTGGATGTGACAGTTAAGCCAAGTTGTCGATTTGATTGACTTGGGAACTGCGTAAGAAATTAGTAAAGCATACTTCTCTGGGTCTGGGTGGGTCATGGAGGCATGGCCTTTGGCACTATGTCTAGACCCTTAGTCCTTCCTCTCTGGTTCTCTTCCCTTCCTCTGCTTCCCAGCCACCTTAAACTAAGCAGCTTTGTTACACCACACTCTTTCACCATGATGTTTCTGCCTTGAAGTCAGCTTACTATGGACTGAATTCTCTGAAACTATGAGCCAAATCATTTCCTCCTTTAAATTGCAGATATTGAGTATTTGGTCCCATCAATGAGGAATCTGACTAATCAAATCATTTTAACCTATTAATTTCCTCGGTCTATAAAGCCTATTTCATAGTGTTTGTTGTAGTCAAGGGTTGCAAGAAGAACAGTTACATACAGGACACAGAATTTATAATGCTGTTTTATGATGATCACCCAGAGTTAAATACAAGAAAGTGCAGGAAATCTGTCCACAACACTGAAGACCTAGGAAATTCAGCCAAGGGCCTGAATCCCACATAATGTCCTTCATGAGTCCAGTTGAAAACCCAGAACCTATGACAGTGCCTCTCACAAGTCCAGCTAGAGTCATAGAGCCCACGACAATGACTCAGGCAAGTCAGTTTTACGGATCTGTGGTGGAAAGGCCCAAAGGTCAGCGGTGGAAGCTAGAAAGTCTATGCCAGTAGGGTGAAGGGTCTGTGCTAGTAGGTTAAGTGTTCTACACTGGAACCAAGAAGTGACACTCAAATTAAGGACTAGGGCTGCCCTGAAAAGTTACCATGGCCATCCTCAGCGACAATGAGGTCCTAAGCTCCCCTGACAATGAGAACAGTTGAGTATATGTCAGGAAGCCAGCATGACAAGCTTCTCCTGGAGACTAAACAGCACACATCTTCCCCTCCAGAGCCAGGAAGCGATGCTCAATGTAAGGAGCAGAGCTCCCCCAAAGTGAACCACAGCCACTCTCATCAGCAAGGTCCCAAGCTGCTCCAATATAATGGTCGAATTCATATTGGGAAAGCTAGCCATAACACTCCAGGAGAACTGATGGCTCCAAACAACAACACTTAGGAGAACCCACAACACCTCATCCTTTCTCGCCACATCTCCTTTTATGCTGGCAACTTTCCTCAGATGGGTCATCTACACGCAGCACCATGCTAATTTAATTCAGCTGGTGTTAAGTTGCCCACCAGTTTTTAATCCATAACAGTGGTCATGAGGATTAAATGAAGTTATGGGTATAAAACCTCTATCACAAGGCCTTACACGCAGCATTCAAAAACATGCTAGTTATTACTGATATTCTTAATATTATTATTATAATCAAATGCTGACAACAGAAACAAACCCATTCATCCTGTCACAACTTGCAGGTGGTATCTAAGGGGTGTAGCTATGTCCAAAATGCTTTCCTCTGCAGAAATAGCACTTTGTGCATGGTCTGAGCTCTGCCCAATCTCACAAATAGGAAGGGCAGCTCCTGATAAACTTATCAGTGAAGAGTACACTAGAAGCTTTTGTTCTCCAGCTCTGCAACTGTGTTTCATTCCACGAGGAGTGAATCCTGAAAAAAATGCTGCCCATGCTTTTATAAAAGTTTTTTTTCATATAAATAATAGATAATACATGAGACAGAAAAGACTATAGAGGTCATCGAATATAGTTTCTCTAAGCCAGTGTTTTTTTAAACTTATTTTTGGCAGCAGACTCCATTCTTCAGAAGTTCTGTACCAGTGCTGGTGAGCCTATGGCACATGTGCTGCAGCAAGCCGTTAGTATCACTGAACGTTCAGAAAGATTCACTGTTACTATCCTATATGGAGCCTCAATACATAAACTCAGATAAAGGCACAGCTGCTATGGTTTAAGTGGGAGAGAAATCTGAAAACCAAGTCATCAACACCCCTTCCTACATCCCCCCACTCATAAGGGCATTGGAACACAGTTTAAAAGCCTTGGAAAAAACCCTTAATTTTTAACAAATGGAAACATTTATTTCATACAATTGCTGGTGCTTGGGAATTCTGGATGGCTTAGCTGTATAGATCTGGACCAGGGTCTCTCATGAAACTATAGTCCGTATGAACTGTGGGACTTCAACTGTCTGAAGTCTTGACTGGGGCAGAGGCTCTCTGACTCCAAGGCAGTGCATTCAGTCACAGGCAAATCAGTGCTGGGGCTTGGCTGGAGACGTCAGTTTTCCACTACATCTACCTTTTCCTAAAGTTACCTGAATACTCACAGCATGACAGCTGACTCACCCTAAGTGAATGATCCAAGGCAGCACAGTGGAAGCCACGATGTCTTTCATTATCCAACTACACAGCATCGTTTCCACAATGTCTTAAAACAGGTCAGCCCTATTCACTGAGGTCACCTTGCAGACTGGCTACCACTGTTTATTGCTTAGAAGGCATTTCAGGAATAATTATACACATGAACATGATGTTTCAAAAGAACATATGCTCAGGGTAGAAACAAACAAAAACTGAAGATCAGAGAGGGGAAATGACCAAAACTCATGCAGCAATTTAATGGTAAAAATCAGCCCAAAATTCAGGTCTCTGGACTCTTCCAGCACATCACATCATAACTTTATTATAATGACATTTTATTAAAATAAAAATTACACGAGTATAAAATTTTATTGCCAAGTAATCAAGGTTAATATTGCCCATGACAAGTCAAGTTAATAATATGAACTCTTGATCTAATATGATGAGAATGGCACTCAATCTATGATCTTCCTTTCCAAAGCCAAAACCCTAATCTAATCATGGAAAAATTGTCAAGCAAAGAGGCATACTCTACAAAATACATCATGGTACTTCTCAAAACTTTTAAGGTCATGAAAAACAAGGAAAGCCTGAGAACTGTCACAACCAAGAGGAGCCTAAGGAGATACAATGAGTAAATGTAATGTGGATGGGATCCTGGGACCATGTGTTAGCCATCTTTCTATCACTGTGGCAAAATACCTGAGAAAGTCAAAGGAGAAAAGGCTTTGGCTCATAGTTTCAAAGGTTTCAATTCAGGGTTCGCTGGTTCCATTGCTGTCGGCCTGTGGCAAGGAAGAATATCATGGTGGAAGAGTTAAATAAAACAAAGTTGCTTACCTCATGGTGGCTGGTAGCAGACTGTCATAGAAACCAGAGAGGAAGGGGACATGGATAAGATATAGTCCCTAAAAGCATGCTCCAATACCCACTCCCTTCAATTAGGCTCTATCTCCTAAGTTTCCATGACCTCAAAATAATGCCATCAAATTAGCTCTATCAATGGTTGAAGCTAGAGCGCTCATGTTCCAATTCCTTCCAAAAGCCCTTACTTCTGAACATTGCTGCACTGGGAACTAAGCTTCCAACACATAAGCCTCTAGAGAACACTTCCTATCCAAACCATAATAGATGAGAAAGAGCATCAGGTAAAAATTAAGGAAACCTGGATAAAGCATGGACTTGAATTAACAAAAGCTTAACAATACTGGTTCACTATGCCAAATATACCATAGAAATGTCACATGTTAATAACAGGGAAGTAGATGTGGAGTATATGGGAACTCTTTATAGCACCTTCACAAGTTTTCTGTAAATTCTAAATTGCCCATTAAGTGAATATTTTATAAAGCACTCAAAAAGAGTGATCATTCTAATCAGAAGATAGATAGCCTGACTAGATTACTCTTCTGCTTTAAGGATGTTCATGTTTTTTAGGTTAAGCAGACAAAATTATTAGCAAGGGTACAGAATTGAAAGAAATCATTACTATGGACATGATTACTTATTCTTGGAGCCTATGTATTTCTAAGCATAGGCAGGATATTTATGACAATCAGTGATAGCTAGGCCAAAGGGTTGGCCTCAATAAATTTCAACAAACTGATGTATTTCTGGCCACAATTACACAAAATTATACAACAATAACAGAAAAATTAAACTGTCCACATTTGGAAATTTTGAAAAGTTATAAAATTAACTTTAGGTTAAAGAACAAAAAATAATATCGAACATTGTAGATGGCACTTATTAATTACCTAATGTCCCAAACTGTACTTTAAAGGCTTTATATATTTTTAATCCCCTCAAGCCCTGTAAGATTGGCACTTTATTACCCTATTTGCAGATGAAGTAACTGGGACTACACAGTATAAACCACTTGCCCAAGGTCACATAACTGAAAAATGGTGGAAGTGGGATTTCCAGTTAGCCATCTGGCACTGGAGTTCATAATCTAATTCTGATAGCTGCCTCCTAAAATAAAGTAGAAAACACACTCAGGATGATAAAGATATGACCTATAAAAACTTTTGGAATATAGCCAAAGCAATAGTTAGAGGGAAGCTTATAAAGTCTTGTAACCATTAAAGAAATTGAATAACTACTTAAAAATCTTTCCACAAAGAAAATATCAGACTAAGATGGTTTTATAGGAGGACTGTACATAACATACCAGGTACAGATTGTGCCAACCCTGCACAAATTTCTGGAAAACAAGATAAGAGGGAATATTTTAAAACTCATTTTAGCACAACTTTGATACTAAAGTCAGACTAAAATGTTTCAAGAAAGCAACATTACAAACCAATCTCACCAAATAACTTAGCTGCAAACGTCTTAAAATAACATTCAACAACATATTTGTTAAATATGACTTTTATTTCAAGGATGTATTGTTGATTTACTATTAGAAAATAATGCAATGTAAAATAATGCAAGTTAGTTATATATGTAAAAATATATCCTGTATATATACTCAAATAGAAAGATATTTGATGAAACTAAAAACCATTTTATGATAACATATTTCATTGGTATGCCAAATAGCTGACAGCTATTCAGTGGTTCCTCTTTCTAATTCTGCGAACTTTCTACTGAATCACATTGAAGTTATATGTTATGACTATTTCTGCTTTCCTAATTCCTGATGCAGAAAAATTTGAATGGCCAATTGCATGTTATTGAACAAAAAGAAGGGAAAAAAGATTTCTTTTTAACAGAATTATCTTTTAAGATAAATTTTCTCTACTACTATTCTTGGTTTCTAGATAAGATATCCATTCACTAATGATAAACAAGCTTTTCCAGAGTTACAAGATAGAAGTGATTTCAAAGCTATGAGAGACAGGTGATTAGAGATGAAGCAGCAGATCTTGAATCTTCGGCACCCCAAACTTGTAGATAGCTGGGACCCAGGGAAACAAGAGTCACATGTACAGCCCAGGACAGAATTCCTGATAAGTTTTGACAGAACTGGAGCACAGGCTCTAAAGAGATCAGGAAACAGGCCTCCATGGTTCAGTGCTGCAGGGCGGGCTGGCGGCCACAGCATAGGACAAGGGCAAGAAAGGGATGGTGAGCAGAGCAAAGGGTGGCTGTGAACTCAGTCACACTGCATAGTACAGGGGCCTGCAACAGAGTCTTCCTGGCCTGGACCTGAACACACAGAAGTAGTGGCCTTTTCTCCCAGTCACCATGAATCAGCAGATTTGGGCTGAAATATCAGTGCAGCAGAACTCCCAGAGGTCGTGTGTCCCAGCCTTCATGGACCAGGAGAGGTTAAGTGACCCTGTCAAGACCAGTCAGCTGGTCTCAGTCTGCAGATATTTACGCAATGTCCTCTTAGTCTGGACACATCATTTTAGACACCCAACCTAAGTGAATGATCCAAGGCAGCACAGTGGAAGTCACGATGTCTTTCATTATCCAACTATACAGCATCGTTTCCACAATGTCTTAAAACAGGTCAATTTGTGACTGAGTTTGGATTAAGAATGACATTGGTTTGTCTTTCCACAAGAAGTCCCAAGATTCAAATTGAGTTTCTGAGGAAGCCTGGGTCTCCAGGGGTAATGAGCTTCCTTTCACGCTTCCCTTTCAACCTCAACTAGAAGAAATTTCTTCTGCGTTGATTTGTTTGTTGGAATTATGTCCATGATTACATTTGTAAAATGGGCTCTGATTCTTAAAAGAAAGTTTAAGAAAAATTGAAATCATTCCATGGAAAACAAAGTTGGATGTCTTGGGGCTCTCTCTGTTCAGTTTTCAAAGTTTAATATCATTCAATAAATAGTCTTGTGCAGCTTTGTGGTCATATAAAAGAGACTCCCATATAAAAAGAGACTCCCAAAGCACAGATCTACGAATGATTCCTCTAGAAGTCACTTGAAAGCATTTTCAAATCCAAGGAAAGCATTTTCCTTTGGAAACAGTTTGATAAATGATCCTTTGTTGTCAATTGCATGTAAAATGTTGCTATCAGAAAACTTAATTGCTTCTCATTTCCTGGATGTCCCTAGAGAAGCACAGAAAAGGGACTATCTACAGTTTCTTACTGTTCTGCCAGTACAAGGTATCTCCTTCTATGTGTACATATATGGTTATGGTTCAAAACTTTTGCAGATTACTCCATACCACGGAAACATAAGGCAACAACTGCTTCCTGGTGGAGTAGGGAGGACAGAATAGGATTCTTATATTAAGAATTCCTAAATTAGGTGTAGGCTGTGTAAACCCTCCTGGGATTACCTGGAGAGCAAATAGTCAAGAGCCTGTAGGAAGGCAGGTGAAAAGTTAGATCCCAAGAAGCGTTCGAGGAGGAAGTACATAGCCTCCACTACTTGCGGTAGAATTCTTCCTCAGAGCTAGCCACTGCTTTCTCCACTTGAATGATTAAAATGGTACTTCAGTAAGATGGTATATATATCCATAGTTCCCTGGGTGGGCCCAAGCAGAACACACGTGACAGTGCTCAATGGTCTGAGTGCGCTTGACCCAAGAACAAGGACTGGATGCCATCAGAGGAAAGGGTTGGAGGAGCCTCTGTTATCTGGTTCAGCCTTCCTGGGCACAGGGTTCCATCACACCCCTCATTCATGCCTCTTTTTGGGCTTCTAACCTTATACTATGGTGTGTGCTGTCCTCTGCTGGCCAAACATGGGTCAACACTCATGTTTTAACAATCCATGATGACTTAGGGAGTCACTGATTCCTTAGGAAAGAACTTCATAGCAACAAGGACAATACTACTGCCAGAACTATTGATGGAAGGCTTAGATGGCAGCAAGCATGGTATTAAGCCTTTGACATACATTCTTTCTAATCTTTACAGTGAGTTTTGGAGGAAGATATCATTGCTCCCACTAAAGAGAATAAAGATTGCAGAACAGAGCAGATAAATGATTTGTACAAAATACATGCAGGTCAACAGCAGGAATGAGCTCAAGCTCAGCTATTGGAGACCTCAATGTCCATATTCTAAGCTACTGTGAAATTTTGTGTTCCTGACAGGATGTATATTGAATGGAATATTCCATGTGGGCTGATATCTGACAGCAAAGTTGAGCCTCAGTATTCCCATCAGTCCACACCCTGGCAACCTCCTACATCATCTTTTTCCTTCACTTCTTGTACCATTCACCAAACTCATAGCCATTCAAATCTCTTCCTTTCTGATCTCTGTGCAATTTGCCTCCCCTCCTGCTTGCCTCAAACATTCACTGTCATGCAGCAGCTCTGGCACTAGGGTCCATGAAAAGTCTGCAGAGAATTCAAAACATCGATGACCTTGGACAGGGAAAAACTTAACATCTGAATGTGTAAAAGCAATAGAAATCCCTGTGACTTTTTCACTGACAGAAAATCACATCTATTTCTGTATCACATTCCCGTGGTTAAAAATTCTTCGAAGTGTCGTTGATGCTTATCACTATTTGGAGACCACAATAATTATTAAACCTGTCACTAGACCTGTTATTTGATCATTAATAGAAATATTTCTGTATCACAAATTTGTTTTCAATATTTTGATGGCAATCTCTCAAAATGATGGAATCTCTTAGTTATTCTGTGCATTTTTAATGCAGTTAAAAGTATTATTCTTAGCAGGGCTTCTGTATTAGTCAGTTTTCCACAGCTGTGACCAAAATAACTGATCTGCACAATTTAAAGGAGAAAAGGTTTGTTTGGGCTCATGATTTCAGAGGTTTCAATCCACAATCAACTGGTTCCAAGGTAGAACATCATGGCATTGAAGACACGGCAGAGGAAAGCTGCTCACTTTATGGCCGCCAGGAAACAGAAAGACAAGAAAAAGAGCCAGAGAGAGGAAGGGGCCAGAGTCTGGGTCATGCCTCCATTATCTACTGCTATGGTTTATATGTAGATGCTCTCCTAGGAGCCTTATGCTCTTGTGAATGGGACTTATGGATGATGATTGGAGTATGCAGGCTTGCAGCTGACTTGCTGTTGGGAGTTAGGGTCTGATCAGAAGAGGCAGGCCACTGTGGGCATGGTCTCGAAGGATCCATCTCCCTGGCTCCTTCTTGATCTCTCTCTCTCTCTCTCTCTCTCTCTCTCTCTCTCTCTCTTTCTCTCTCTGTCTCTCTCTCTCTCTCTCTGCTTCCAGGCTGCCATGTTATGAGCTACTTCTCCGCCATGCCCCTCTGCCATGCTATCCTGCATTTGAGCCAGCCAACTGTGGTCTGAGACTGCTAGAAGCTGTGAGCCAAAATAAACCTCCCCTCCTTTAAATGGTTAGTGTTGGGTATTATGTTCCAGCAATGAGGAAAGTAACTAAGACATCCACCCAGACATATTCAGAAGTGTGCTTTGCTAATCTAGGCATCTCTCAAGCCAATCAAGTTGACACTCAAGGTTAACCATGATGGCACATGGCTATAATCCTAGCAGGCTGGGAGGCTGAAGCAGGAATATTGTAAGTTCCAACCTGGGCAACTTAGTAAGATTCAGGGCTTAGTGAGAATAGGGTTGGGGATGTAGCTCAGTGCAAAGGCCCCAAGTTCAACACTCAGTAGCACACACACTAATACACACACTAAACAAAGATTAGCCATCACAACTCCAAAGTATTCTACAACTTGCAAAGGGGTCTTGGCATGAAAAATAACAAAAAAGCACCATCCTTGATTCAGTGCCAACTTCATGCCTCTGATCCAGTTCATAACATGTGGCTGTGCCCACATATGAGTGGGCTGCAGGTCTCCATACAAACTAACCACATAGTTTATCTTCCTAGCCAGGACATTTCTGAATACTTAAGGGAGAACCATCAATGATTATGCTGGGATAACAGGAGTAAACTGGGGCACCCTGCCATCCCACTCAACTTGCTCTTCTGGAATCCAAAGAGGTAGATAACAAGATGCCAGGTGATTAATATAACTGATAAAGATCAACATCAAAACTCAACCTATCTGTAAAACTGCTGCAAAGACTGGATTGTCTCCTAAAATCCAACCAGAAATTATGAAGTATAGCTACTATAAAATATATCAGCTTCTAAAAAATTAATCATAGAATATATCCTCATAATAGTGATATAACTAGTACTAATATTACACTATGTATCAGACTTTGTCTTACAACAACCCCCTGAGTTTGGTACTAACCCTATCCTACTTAACAAATGAGGAAACTTTGCCCTACATCCCACCGCTGAGAATGAGCTGGGCAATAAATCCATGTACCCTGGCTGCCAAGTCTGTGTTCTGGAGCACCTTCTCTATTTCTTTGAAACCACCTCATGTTAGGGTTTTTCATGACCTGAATGGAATCCAGGAATACAGAACAGCAGTCTTTAGCTCAGTGGGAGATGCTTTTATTGTAGATGACTAGGAACAGTTCATTGAAAGAAAATATCCAGAGTGGAAGAGGCAATCTGAAAAGTTTCCATAGAACAGTAGAAATAGCTGGGGATGTAGCTTAGCAGCACGGTGCCTGCCTGGTAAGTGCAAGGTCCTGAGTTCGATTCCCAGTAACCCCCCACCAAAAAAAAAAAAAATTGAAATATCCCTGTAAGATTTTAAGTTCTAAGTAACTCTATCTCCTGGTACTTGCTTTCTTCCTTCACTTGCAACCCTTAGTTCCTATAGAACAGGCAGCATGGCCAGTGCCGAAGAGCATAGGTTTGATGTAAAAATTCCAGGTACCTGTTAGCTGGATGACCTTGGCTAAGTCACATAGTCTTTTTGCCCTGTTTTCCCATCCATAAAATGGTAATAATGATAAACCCTGCAGAAGGTAGAGAGCAGTAAATGAGCCTGGTAAGTTTATAATAAACAATAATTAATATTGCATTCTCTACTATGACAGTTTTGTCTCCAAACTCATCCCTTTTGTCTTATTCTGAGCATTTCTGTGTTTTGAAATTTTCAACTTCCTCTTCAAATGTTATCATCATTTTATAGCTATCTATGGGTAGCTATTATAAAATTTGCTTACCCAGCATTTGCACCAGAAGTAATTTTGCTGATGCCACGTAAACTGACAACTGGAAGTGAAAAGAGGGACACGTACTCTCGTGATCATCACGCAGTCTTGGTTTACCCACTCCATAATAGCATTTGCGCCAGAGCTCTTCATTTACATTTTGCTGAGCTGATATGAATTTTTATAAGGGGGTGTCCAGAGAATGCTTCAGTAAAAATTGAGTTGAAAAAACACAGGATGGATCATTTATCACCTTTGTAGAAACGAGATGAATTTCTGTTTTTGGCAGAAAAAAGAAATTACAAAGGAATGCTGGGCCTGACTGCATTAAAAATTATGATGGCATAAAACAAAGATAATTTAATGCAAAAAGAGAAACAATCACTTGGAAAAATTTTTGTTAGTATGAAAAAGGGCTAATAAATATGTTTTCTAAGATGATCTTTTAAATAACATTTTTGTTGCATCTCCATTAAACCCTTTTATATCATGACCTACATACATTGGAACAAAAGTTTTACAAATAAAAAACTTACTATGTGCATGAAGGCTCTGATATTTCTACTTCTGTATTATTCTATTCTATTCTAATACTCTCTTTGCTGTTGGTCTTAAACCACTTAGTCTCATAGTCTATTAACTGTGACTTGCAGTTTTAAAAAGCAATATCAAGAGCTTTCATAAATACGTTATTGGATAAAGGAAATGTAATTCAGTTAGGGGTAAAAACAATGTCTAAAATATGGAAATATTCTCTCAGTACTTGCCCAAGATATATAAGTCATAAACAATGCTAAAGTATAATTTTCAATGATTAAATTAGCAAGATTAATAAGGATGTCTAGTGCTGATGTCAATACAGTAAAGGTTTTCTGTAATGTAGTTATTTATTTTCACTCTACTTAAATTCAGAATAAATTTAAGGTGATTTTATGTACTGCAATTGCCAAACATAATTGATAGTAGAATCTATTGACATCATATCATTTTAGAAGTAATTTGGTAGTAAATTTGGGGTGCCATGAAAATGTTTACACCCAAATGTAATTCTACTTCTGGGAATTTGTCCCAATGAAGCAGTTTGAAGAAAAAAAAATGCACAACTTTTTTATATCATTACTTAAACAGTGAAAAAATAGGAAGCAGTCTAAATAGCCAAGAATAGCACAATATTTAAATCAGCTATACTACATCGACTCAAAATGTTTTGCAGCCAATAAAATAATTATGATGACTATAAAGCAACATGAGGAAATCCTCATGCTAATAAACGTAGAAGTTGTAAAACAAAATGCTGCATGTGTTCCAGCTACTATGGCTGCATAAGAAATTATCCTAAAACTTAGTGGCATGAAACCACCATTTATTACAGATCAGAAATTCGGATAAATTACAGCAGTATGGTTTGTCTGGGCTCACAGTGGTTGGGGTCTTGGCAAGGGCTGGAACCATCAGATGCTCATTCACTGATTTGTCTGACAGTTGGTGCGAGCTGTCATCTGAGACCCTGGCTGGCTGCTCTTTCCAGGACAGTATATGAGGCTCTGGCTTCCTCAGAACACGGTGGCTGCCTTCCAGGGGCAAAAGTCTCCAGAGAGAGCCAGGCAGAGATATTCACTACATACAGCCCAGTCTTGAGAACCATGCATTGTCACTTCCATCTGTATTCTGTAAGAGTCACAAAGTCCCACCTAATTTTCAAGAAGGAAAAACAATGTCATCTTATGATGGAGGGTGACAGGTTTCTGAAAGGGAATGCAGGACTGGAATATTGTTATGGCCATTTTTAGAAAATGAAATCTAACACAGCCTGGTATCTGGTTACAACCACATATAAAATGTAAGTGCATTAGGACTAAGACTGGGAGTAAATGTGGAAAGTGAGCACTTGATTTTTTAAAAATGTGTTATTCTTTTGTTCTTTGGCCAATAAGTAAAAAATTATTAATAAAATTATGTCAGCAGGGAGTTAAACTGACAAATCTTCAGAGAGTGCTTCCAGGGCAAACTCCAGCTTCCCTTTGATTCCTTTATTTATAAAATTTCTGCTGCTCTCTATCCTGACAGCCAGTGTTTAATTTACTGCTTTAGCAACATCCTATCCACTTAGAAAAGAGGCCTGCCCCCAGTGGGCGTGTGCGTCAGTCATGCGGTTTCTATCTCGCCTGCACAGTTTGCATCACGTGTGTGTAGTTCATCACACACGCACACTGCCTTTCTCTTGCCTTCATGGCAATGACTGCTTTTATCCAGGGCGGCAAACAGTCACAATTTGTAGTTACTGTATTGGGAAAAAAAAAAAAAAAAAGAAGAGGGGGAGGATTACAGCTCTGTTTTTTTCCATTAATATGCCCTCAGATCTATTTCTGTAAGGTGTTCTTCTTCATTGTTCTTCATAAGGTCACTTTCTCCCTCCCTCTGTTGTCTTCATCATCCCTTCTCACCTTCAAAGTGCACCACTCAACCATTACAATCATATGACCCCTTCTTACTTCCAGCATCTCTACTCTTCTCTCTTGGTGAAATTCCTTCTATCTACAGACACGCCCAGCTCCTCCATTCTCCCCAGCATACTCCCCACTCAAATTGTCATCAGACTTGTTAAGATGTCAATGCTATTAGCAAGCTCTTCAGAGGAAATGTTCATGCTAACTGTTTCCATTTCATCACACTTCACATCTGTAGTTCCCCTGGCAGGTTTCTTCCCTACCATTACTCTCATCTGGCTTCTTAAATGTCATTTTAATCTCCTAATTGTTGAATCAAGTGACCTTTTCTCCATCTCTGTCCTCTCTTCCTCTGGCACTATGAAATCATGTTGCACACCATCACCCTCCTAAACCTGTTTCCAGAGTTCCCAGAACCATCTATCTGGTCTCTTCTCCTACAGCTTTGACCACTTCTCTGCATTTCCCTCTTCCTGCCACTTGCTTCTGAAGCCTACTGTTCTCATTCTTCTCAAATGCTTAGCTAAATATAATTATTTCTCTAGCTTCTGCTCCACCATAGACTCCTCCATGAAACTGAAAATTTACCTCATACTACATCTTGAATGTGTAAGATTAAAAGCATAGTTTTTAAATAAAGACTTATAAATGCTGAGATTTACAAGATGAGATAGACCTTGACTTGTCTGAGTCCTTCTTGGATTCTAATTCTCAGCCTTTCAGCTGACATGTTCTGGTTCTGCTAAAAGGGGCCCTCACCTTGTGTATACTGGTCTAGTTCTCTAGAGGTTTCCCTTCCTTTCCAGGCTGATCATCTTTACCTGCCTCTTCACTGTATGCTTTTCTGTTCCTTGATCTTGAACCCTCAGCTAACTTGGGGCTGTTCGGGACCCTGTGAGGTTCTCCAATGATTGAGCTCCATTTTAACTGTCCCTGGCAGCAGAATCCTCAGTCTCCTGCCAGTTCCTACATCCCCCACCCTCCCCTTATCTCTGGGCAGGTTTTCTTCTACTTCCCTTTTGTCATAGCTACCCTCTTCCCATTTCCACCTGAGCCCTAAAGAGAGGGCAGGAACCTTACTTGTCCTGAGCAATAGGGGAAGGGTAAAGAAATAAAGAAATTTAGTGTGTACTGTCTCAGGATAATATCTTGGCTTGAAGACTATCCTCCTGCCGTGGAATCCTGTTTTGAATGTCAAGAGTTAAATATCATCTTGGCCTTTTTCTAAGCAATCTTTCCGTACCAAATTCTAATCTCCAGACATATGGCTGCCTACGGCAGTCTATGTGTAAAGGTCATAAGACTCATGACAACAAAAGAGAAAAATTGTGTATGATTGTAAATGATTCCTTTATTTATATTTTTGAATTTCTATCCACCCCCATTTCTACAGCTTTTCTGAGCTCTAGCTTTTACTCTTTTATTGCTTATTAGATATCTCTAAAACCAAACTTATTATTATTCCTCTAAAATCTGTTCTATGTTCCCAGCATCAAACTTTGAGAGAAGAAAAGAGAAGAGAAGAATGAGATTCATGCGTGAGTCTTTAAGACTAGGTGTTTTTCTAATTTCAGTGCTTTTATTCCCAGATATTCTGAGTGGGCCTGAGGAAACTGCATATTTAATGAGCATGCCTGATGATCTGATTCTGCAGGAACTGGCATGGAAATCACATTTGGAAAATATGCTCCACACCCTGCAAAGCAGGAACCAAACCTAAAGTGCATATCCTACCAGTGGATACCCATTCTCCTCATACCATCTTGCTTATTGACACCACTGTTTGCTCAGTTGAGAAGACTGGGATTCTTCTTGGGTCCATCCATCTTTTTCATTACCCTCTTCTGGTCCATCAGCTGATTTCATGGTCTCAATTCAGCTCTTGCATTCATTCCCTCTCCTGGATTTCTTCCCTCACCCCACCTGATTGAGACCTGTATTATCTGTAGTTGGATGGTTGCACTGCCCTATTATTGGTTCTCCCATCAAGGATACTCCATTCCAATCTGCTTACTGCACCAGTTCCTCTGATCATATTGCTTCCACTTAAAGGCCCACAGTGCCATCCTTGGGCCCAAAACCTTCACAAATGATGCCAAACTTCCAATTGAGCTTCAGCACCTGATTCTGTCTCCTCACAGAACCATTTAACTACACTGTAGATTTTCCATTTCTGTCTCTTTTTTCCCCCCATTTCTCTGCTATGCAAGAGTCTCTAAGTCCCATGCACAATGGCTCATGCTATCCTCCTGTCTGGTCCATCCAAGCCTGGTACTCAAGGGGACCTCTTTTGTGTGCTGTTCTGGTGCACCCCTCTCTGGCCAGCACAGGTTTTGGTGAGTGCCTTGTCATTTTAATCTCTAGTCTTTGCCCACTGGTCATTCACACTGGGCTGTGTTTATACTGCTAGAACTGAAGGTATCCCACTGGAGATAGTACTATGGCTAAGCCTAAATGTTGCCTTTCTTTCTGGTTTACAAGTTCCCTCAAGGAGTTTTATTCATCTTTGCATCTCTGGGGCCAAGTCTTGGATGGAATTCAATCAAACATCCATGCAAAAAGCATCTGTTCCAACAACCGAAGCTGATTTTTTCCCCTCTACTGTACATTCTCCACTCTGCTCCTCAGGTCAGAACCTTCCAGTCAGGCTGAACTGCAGGGGTGTGTAGCTTCATGATATAAGGGTAGAAAAGTCGATAATCCTTTTCTTCCTCATCGTAAAGGATAGCAACAAATATACTTATAACAGAAGGCAAGGTTGTGTTTGTTTTGTTTTTTGTTGTTTTTTTGCAGAAGACAGATTTACAAGAGAAAAGCATAACTGCTTATTTGATTGTCATTTTATGTGATACAGGAATCTTCTAATTAAACACCCAAAGACCCAGAGTGAGCTGTTAGTCAGCTTTCCATTATTATAAAAATACCAGAGATTATTAACTTGTAAAGAGGAAAGGTTTATTCTTGCTCACTGTTTCAGAGTTTTCAGTTCATGACCAGTTGGCCTTATTGTTTTGGGCCCATTGCTTTAGGTCTGGCTGGGAGACTCAACTCTCCAAGTCATGCAAGAAGTGCATGGCAGAGCAAAGCCAATCAGCCCATGGCTGGGGAGACAAAGAGAGTAGAAGAAGCTATCCTTTTTAAGAGCACACCTCCAATAACCTGAAGACAAACTACTAGGTTCCACTTTCTAAAGTTTCCACCACCTCCCAATAGTACCAAGTTGACGGTCGATCCTTAAGAAATATGCATTTTGGGAACATTCCAAATCCAGACTATAACACTATTTGTGTGCCTAGGTTCAATGAAGCATGGACAGATATGTATACATAAGATTGCTCAAAAAAGTTGTAGTCTAAAAGTAACAGATTGAGCGTAGGATCCCAGCAAGACCTGTCTGTTCAGATTCTTCTTAGTTCTTCAATTGTAGCATTCTGGGTGTGGGGAGGAGGACGTAACCTACAATCAAACAAGGCAAGTCAGAGAATTTTTTTACAGTCAGCTCTTACACAGAAAGATTGGGAGAAATAAAAATAATATTTTCAGGTTTGATGAATAATTTTGCAGAAGGGGAATTCCAGTCTGCATGGATTGTCTTAGGGAGAATCAAAGGTAAGAGACAGAGGGTCAAAGAAAAATTTGCTTCTGAGGGCTTCACTTGGCAGTATCATTTTCTAAGCTCCAACAGTAGTTAAGTGTGGCTTGGACTCTAGATCTGTGTTGAATTTAGCTCTACCATTTGCTAACAGAGCCTGAGGGAAGTTACTTAGTTTTTCTGTACCCATTTCACCATCAATAAAAGGGAAGGAATAAAAATGTTTGTATGTGTCTCTGTACTTTTATTGTAACAGGGACTTAGAGGCTAGACAGATGCCCAGTGGATAGCTGAATACAGGATAAAGCTGGGCATCTCTGCTTTCACTTTATGTCTATCTCCTTTATTACCTTAAAACTTTGGGTCAGACTACTTCTCAGCTTTGCAAGTAAGCATGTTAATTACTTAAGGAATGTTTGTCTTGTAAAAATTGGTGATTCAAGGTTCAGTAGTCCTAATTTTACCTAACTTGTCCTCTTTCAAGACTGAAATAAGCTTGCGGAGACATTCAATTTTCAGCTTTTACAAAGTCCCATACTAGACCCCCTCCAGGGAGGCGTAGAAGTCACCAGTCATTACCTTAACCCTGTAGGCACCCTAGATTGCAAAAGCTCACAGAACAGATCACTCCATGATGTCACCCCTCCAAGCAGGAGCACACATCTCATGAGAACCAGATTACTCCCTCTAAGGACTTCTCCATAGTCACCTGGCAGAACCAGTCCCGAGATAATGATCAACCTTTAGGTTAGAGCTTAACCTGATTACCTACATTGCCAGATATACAAACTCCCCAGTGATGCAAACCCCCAGCCTTTACCTTTGTTCCCATTTATTTTGTAAAACCCCAAAGTTTCCGTCAGTCCCTCAAAGACAAATTATGAAATTTTTTATCTGTCCTTCTTATCATGGCTACATTGATTTAAACTCCTCTCCTGCTCTCCTGCTGGCCTCCTTGAGTGGCATTTGGGATAGACCTGGGATGTTGGGACTGGAGCTTTCCCCCTAAAACTTCAGTAACCTTGACAACATTACGAGCACTAAATGAATTAATCTACAAACTGCCTCACATGCTGCCTGGCACCAAGTGCCATGCCCATGCCAAGCCTACCTTTGTCTGAATGACTATCACTGGCATGATGATTCCTCCTCTAAGTTTCTGCTTTGCATTTACCCAGATGGTTCATTATGCTGGCCCAGTGTCCTTCTCTTTCCTTCTCATAGAGGCAAGATTTCAGCCAGGAGGTCGCTGCAGGACCAAGATTTCCTGCAGACAGCCGTGGCAGAGGCATTGACTAGCAATGTACCTGACCATGCTGGACATGCCCCAGTTTGGAGCCTGACTTTGCTGTGTAAATGTTGCTCTTTATCACTCTGACCAGGTTTCTGCATAGCCCAGACTACAAAAGCCCCTTCTTGTAAGCTTGGATTGCTCATGTGTCTATCATTCAGGTAACAGTGTATGCAAAAAGGTAAGTGACCTGATAACCAAGGTCCCAGACTACCAGCATGTCTAGGACCAAAGCTAAGGATGAATCTCAAAAGAGGGCACAGCAGGGATGGGATAAGATCAAGCCTCTGAAGAGGCTCAGCAAGCTGAGTTCTAAGAAGCTTTGAGAAATCTAAGGGGAGCTGGACTGTTCCAGATGTGAGGCAGGCCTCACATGGCGAGGAAGCACATTCTGCCAGGCCGTCCTGATCCATCTTGGGAGCAGATCCTGCTCAGTTCAGAACACAACTCTCAGTCTCCCCGACAGGGCTCATCTTCCAGAGTGGCTTGTCAGATGCCATCTCAATGATTTCTACCTTTCCCGTTGCTATTCTGGCTCCACCAAGCCTACCTCAGGCCTCCAGGGTGAACCTCTATGGAAAGGATTTTACAGACAGACATTCTCATAGCTCCACAGTCCCCAAAGGGTCAGATACCTTTTTACCACTAATATCCCTCTACCTTAGACCAATGTCAAACAGTTTTAGTAGTTAAGAATTTAGAGCAAACTCCATCCAATAAAAGGTAGGGGAATCACAAAGTAGGGGTCTTCATGAGTGGGGATTCTGTTCAGATGTAAGAGTGGAGGAAAGACCCCACCAACCTTTCCCCCTCACTCTAGGTCTGTGTTTCCATCATCATGGAAATCTACACTCTGGTGGAATGCAGAAGTTTGTATGTGTTTTTCCCCTGGGTTTCTGAGGAAAAGTTCCTTTTGGAAAATTCCAACTTAGCCCCACCTAAACAAAAGGGAAAAGGAATTTTCCCATAGGCACTCTGGATTGCTGGGGGACCCTAAGGGCCATTTGTCTGAAACCTGTAAAAACCAGGAGCTGTGATGGATGGAAACGTGTGTCTAGAAAAGGGTAGAGTTAAACCAGCAGCAAGGACTTCGTCTTCTTTCCCACCATCCCTCACCCTGGACCTGTCCCTGCGACTCATCTGAGCTCTAATCATCCAATATATTAAATCAAATAACAGGATAAACACATTCAGTTCCAATTCTCATTCCAAAATGAAAATGCTCCAAGAGGACTTTATGGGACCCTTGGAACATCATGTTTTACCTCTTTCTACCCCTAAGAGCTTCCTGATGACATTTTTTTTTTCTTGCTTGCTTCAGTCAGTATTCATATGCTCTTAAAAATTGAAATACAATTCACCTAATTCACTTAACATAAATTCACCATTTTGAAGCATACTGCTGAGTGGTATTTAGTAGATTCACTGTTCTCTGTGACTTCCTATCTTGGTAGCATTTCATGTGGGAGAGGATGGAAGGGGCCCAGAGCTGGAAGTTTCCCTGATGTGTTTCCAAGGAGACCATGGCTGTCTCAGCCCACTGGCATAGCTGCACCTCTCTCTGGAATTTCTGGAGAAATCCGGTTCATAAAACTTGACTCTGGCCATCAATGTGCTCATTTGGATACATGGATAATTCCATGAATCCAAGCCTCTTTCCCAAGTGTCACCAAGGTCAGAGGTGTCCTTCCACAACTGTGACAGCCTAGACGCCACTGACCCTACTACAGGGAGGTCAAACCCTAATGTGAGCTGTCAGGTCGGTGCTCAGATCAGAGCCCTGGGCAGCAAGAGGAGAGTTCTGGAATGCTGGTAGAAACTTAAGGCTTCTCCTGCAGATAAGGAAACTGAGGCCCAGTGACTCCAAAAATGCACAACACAATAATGGCAGAACCAAGACTCAAACCCAGCCCTGCTGACTCCTATCTGGAACAGGGTACTAGACAGGGTCGTCCTGGAAATCAACATGCAGGCCACACACTGCTAGCTGTAGGGAACTGGGCTGGGAGTTCACTGAGACAGCCATGCCCAGCGAAAAGCCTAACAAAGAGAAGGAAGGACATGGGGGAACCCTGAGCCAGGCTCTGCTGCTGCCTAGTGGCTGCCTCCAATGTCCTTTCCCAAAGCTGCTGTCATCTGTTGTCCACAGCCCCCTCTCTAGGCTTGGCCAAGGGCTCCCTTCTCCAGCTTTAGGTTGGCAGCAGAACTTTTCTGGAAAGGGCAGTGCTGAGCCAGAATGGGGCTATACTCAGTTCATGAGACAGGATTATTAGTCTCAGGAATTTTGCAAAAGGCAAAGATTATTTTAAAATTAAATTATATAAGTTTTACAATTCCATAAAACAAAAGCTCAAATCATACTCAAAACTTTTTGCATTTACTGCAGATTACTATTACCTGTGCTTTGAGATATTTAAGATTATAACTGTATGGTGAACTATCACATGATTGCTCATTTTTTCTGTATTTGGCCTTGTCACATGGTGGCTTGAAAAAAACCACAAGGTAATATTTGCCACACAAATAGGCAAATGCTACAAATGGACATTTTACTTTGTTTTTATACTTGCCCCCCACCAAAAGGTTCATAAATTGTATACGACACCTCCATTGGTGCTCCATCTTGACATTCTGCAAAAGAACCAAGCAGGGTTGAAATAGAGCTGGAGGTGGATCAGATCACAGGAAAGGAGCAGAAGGGAGATGGATAAACAGATGGGACACATGCACATCTGCTCAGCAACTTCTTCCTTTCTTTCCATCATTTATTCATTTTATTCATCAAATGTTTGGGATATTCACCATCAGGCACCTGGTTCACTGTAACAGAAAACAAATGCCAGAGAAAACAGGTCTTCCCTCCAGTACTGTCTTCTCCTTCCTTGGAAATACAGAGAGACCCCTTGGCCTAGGAGACTGTTTACTTGGGAACTTACAGGGGTTAAGGTAAATAGATCTCAGGTTCTAGGTACAAGCTATAAGCCCCAGAACTGAACTGGGTTTCTATGTACTAAAATGTGTTGGGAAGTGCTGAAACTTAGCGAGTTTTGATTCCATGAAGGGAAAAATAGTTTAAAATCCTTGATTCAGCAAACTTTTGTTCTCTAGTCACACATGTAGAACTGTATGTGTATGACAATATCCTACTAAGGATTCCTATGTCCTTTACATTTCTCTCTTTTTTGAAACATGGCCATTCTTCTCCCTGTCTGTTGCCTTCTCTTTCTTGTTTTACAGAATGAGTCAGTGAAACCTCTTGGCCGCTCATTCACTGGCTTCTGTGTACTTTTTGGTCCCAAACTTTAATGTGCCTGAAACTTACTTGGGGTATTCATTCAAAACGCAGACTCCTAGTCACCATTCCCAAGTTTCTGAGTAGACCTCAGGTGACACCAGCAACTTACACCTTCCCTGAGTTCTCCGAGTAATTCTGAAGCAAGTGGTATAAGAATAGTATTTTGCAACACACTTCCTGTATTGCTGATTAAACAATACGATGTTGTTTTTACTCTAAAGAGGATTCATTTCTGCTTACTACCTTTTCCAGCACAATTGTTTGAAGTTTTCCCTATGTAATCTATCCCGCTTAACCCTACTGTCCAAGGAACCCAACTTTGGGTCAGGCTGAAGCTCAGTTAACTCCAAGAGGATGAGGTAAAAAAAAAAAAAAAAAAAAAAAAAAAAATCCTACAGTCAAAACTGTAATTCAAATTTTTCCCACTGGGTGACACCATTGCTCCACTTTCTTTCTCTGGTCAGCTTCACAAGAGGATTCAAAATTCCGGACTTTTGTACTGATCGTTAAGGTAAATTTTGTTTTGATTTGCTTTTCACCCTCTGCTACAACCTTCAGTTCACATAGACAGTGACTCAACAAGGACCAAGTTCTCTGGGATAGAAGTCAGATTTACTCTCTCGTTCACAGGTTTTAAGGAATATGTTTTTGTATTTGATTAAAGAAGATGGAAGAAAGACTAGGATTGGTAACAGTCAAGTTGGGCAGGTTGACCATGATTTAACTATGGAAAAGTCATTTTTCTGCCTTCTGTTTAAGCCCAACGCAAAGATTATTAAGGAAACATACCTGATATTTGTTGGTTGCCTCCTGTGTCCTATATGTTTTGTACATCATCTCATTTAATTTTCACTATAATCCTTTATTTTCTTTTTTCTTGGGAAGGAAAACTGCAGGCCTGAGTAAAATGAGGCCAACAGAGATCTCTTCAAAACCCACATTTTTTGTGCATGTAATACCATTTCTATGTTTACAGATTGGATATTGATAACAAGGGCAATTTTCAAGCAATTCTGCCTTGGACAAACCAGAGGAATACTCCAGTCTTTCCCCTCACTTAGAAAGGAAAATTCTGAGCCCCCCAGCTGCCAAGTCATGGAGACAGAGTGATTCACTTCCACTGCCAAGGACCAGATTTAAAAAAAAAACAGATGAGAGGAAAGGAAATGAAGGACTCTCTAATGAATGGGCAAACACTCCTAGCCACAGCTAAAATCAATGAAGCAAAAATAGATGGCATTTGAGAAACCAGGCTGAAGGCCTGCTGGGCAGAGAACCTCATGTCTCCTCCAGTTTCCTAAGCACATCTCCAGGCCCTCTCACACCCACAGACTTCTGCTGCAGCTCCAGGGACACTAGAGGGGCTACCAGCAAAAACTGCATGAAATACACTGAACCCACGATGACCTTGCTATCTTTATTCCTTCCTTATGTTTAATGAGGGTGCAATAGGATGGGTTCCAGGTTAGTTAAGGTACAAATAGAATTTAAAAGGGCTAAATTCAGAAATTAGATAGTGTCAAGTTGGCCCCGTTCTGGGTCTTTTGCTTTCCTGGTCTTCCACAACCCTCTCATAGGTTAAAGGCCTTATTTCTTTTTCTGAGATCAATCTACATTATCAGCATCTGTTTTCTCTGCATCATGGCCCAGCCCTCCTCTTGGGACTTCAAATCTGCCTAAATAAGACAAAAAGGGGAAAATACAACTAACCAACAACACATTCGGGTGACATACGGCTAGGGACTAGTTTGTCTGGTTTGCTTGATACTAAACTGTGTTGAAGTCGCATGAAGGCAACATGAAAGGAGTGATGCTGCTGGCCCCCTCCGTGGTCACCTGTGAACTGCTGTTTGCCTCTGCATGTCAGTTGTTGGTCCTTCTAGATGTGCTGGTCTCCTGTGGCCCCAGCTTGTGTGTGGGGGCGTTAGCCACACATCTGGTCATGCATGCACACACACTCGATAGGCAAATGGTGGGCAAGCACCCACTGTATTCTCGGCTGCCTTCTACCCATCAGAGGTCCCTGAGGTAGGTGTGGCAATAAGGCCTTGACTCCCATTAAGCTGATCTTCTATTAAAGTAGACAAACAAACACATAAACATGCAGACCAGGTGGTAATGAGAGTCCAGCTAATAGTAAGGAGATGTAAATGACCAAGGGCTTCCAGTAGAAGGATTTATCTCTAAACACCAAGGTTTCCATGACTGTATCCCTGACCTCATCCTTTCCCCAGTAATTCAGCATAGGCTCCTGCAGACCCAGATACAGGGCCCAAAGAAAGCAGGTTTCATTGTCTTCATTCTTTCTCAGGGTTGGATGATAAGCGAGTACTGAAGCTCTACCACTCTGGCTGTAGCTGGTGTGCAGAGGAGGCTGGGGTTGGGAGCTGGGGGTCATCTCACTGTCACAGACTGCTGCAACACATGAGAGCCAAGTCTTGCCCCACAGATGACAGGCCTGAGGCAAGACAGGCAAGAGAGCTTCTCTGACTTCTCCTGCCAGCCGCCAAGCATCTGTTTGCCATCCTTCTTATTTTCTAAAAACAAAAGTGTATGAAAAAATGGACAAAGTCATTGACTTTCTAAATTTCTGGTTCACCCATATAAGACTGTACCTGAATCAACTTGGGACAGAGGATTTCTAAAGTCTCTCTACTCTGTATTTTGATGCAGCTGATGTCTCCCATTCAAGGGAGCATGACCCTGGTTAACTTCCAAAATCAGATGAGATCAGGTGCATTCAGGGTGTTAAAGGCCTTAAACGATGCAGCCTGTGGAAGACGGCAGGAATACTGCTGTCTATGCACTGCGGGATCTAGCAGGACCATTTTCATCATGATAGCCATTGTTTATCCATCATATATCATGTGATAAAGAATTATGCATGAATTATCTTATATTTTATAAGCAGCCTTCAAGTGGGGGTTCAGTTATGCAGAAACTTAGATTCAAGGGGGGTTAAGTCACTCACTTGGGTGGCACACTGCAGGTAGCAGTTGAGATCAAAGCTCAGAATTTCTTTACTCCAAAGTTTTGTCTTTTTATGCTGCAGCACAAGTTGAGTCTTGAAGAAAATGAGAGCAGGGAATTAGTTAATAACCTTTGCTAAAAAATATTGAAGCTTTCAGACTATTAATGGGTTAATGAGGTATCCAAGTGTCCCTTCCAGGCTCTTGTTGTACTGTTCAAAGAATTGGACAAGAGAAGCAAAAAAATGTGGAGGCTTTACATTTATTAAAATTACTCAAGGTAAGGAAAGTAGGGAAAAGAATTATGTGGAAAAGGAGTGCCTTGCAGAATGGGTGTGGGCCAGTTAAACTGGGAAAAGAAGTGTGCTCTACACAGTGCAGGACAGGCTAGAGAAAAAGCTCACAGTAGCCACATGTCTAATAGCAACTGTCTCTTACATTCCCATTCTGATGTCAGATCTAGGCCTTCCTATCAAAAACCTGCTTAATCTTGTGCCAGAAGAACTGAAGATAGCATTCTCTGATCAAGATCAGGTACAGGGATCAGAAGCTGCTCTGCCAATGTATTCTGGTCACAGGTGACAGATCATGCCTGCTTGCACAGCTGGTTTGTCTGGTCCTAATCTCCTGCCTCACTGGACCACATGGTTCTAGCCTCCTGTGAGTTATCCACTCCGATACTGGCACTGAGTACCCCTGAGCTATGAACACTGTCCAAGCCCTGCAAGGGATGACCTTGATGTCCTACTCAGGATATCAAAATCCTGTAATTTGAAGCCGGGTGTGGTGGTGCACGCCTTTAATCCCAGCACTGGAGAGGCTGAGGTAGGCGGAGCATTGTGAGCTTGAGGCTGGTTTGGGCTACAATGTGAGAACAAGACCGGACTGAGCTACTTAGTGCGACCCTGCCTCAAAAAACTAGGGCCGGGAGTTTGTCTCAGAGGCTTAAATGCCGTCTGGCAGGTGTAAGGTTGTGGGTTCAATCCCTGGTGCCACCAAAAAAAAAAAAAAAAAAAAAAAAGAAAAATCCTGTATCTTGAGTCCAACAGAGGGAAGACATCAGTAGATAACACCTGCTGCCCAGGTAGGTGGTGAATGGATAAGGTGATAATAGTGTTGTTCACACACTGTCTTAGTTACTTTCTCATTACTGAGACAAAATACCCAACACTTGTAAGTTAAAGGAGAGGTTTATTTTGACTTACAGTTTGTAGAGGTTTCAGTTTATAGTCTGCTGGCTCCAAGGCAGGACAGAATAACAAAAGAGAAACAATTCATGGAATGGTAGGCAGGAAGCAGAGAGAATTCAAGGGAGGAGGAAGGATATACACATATACCCTTCCAAGTCAAGCCCACAGTGACCCACCTCCTCCCACCAGGCTTCACCCCCCAAAATCACATCCAGCTATAAACATATCAGTTGACTAATCCCGTGATGAGTACCACACACCACTGATCCCGTCACCTCCCCAAATCCCCATCTGCGAGTGCATGAGGCTTTAGGGGACATTTTAGATATAAATCTTTACACATACACCCAAGATTGGGGGTGAGGGTGTCTGTGTTTATATCTGGGGGGCAGCTTTTATTAGAATGCCAGCAACTGCTCTTATGACACTATCCTGGGTCAGGCAACAGACACTTTTATTAATGTGT
This sequence comes from Dasyprocta punctata, assembly GCA_004363535.1. Lineage (NCBI taxonomy): Eukaryota > Metazoa > Chordata > Mammalia > Rodentia > Dasyproctidae > Dasyprocta > Dasyprocta punctata. The sequence continues at coordinate 21,691 of RJWM01007719.1, read as the reverse complement.
CTTTAGGAGCCATTTGTTACATGTTCCTGTGAATCTTGACAAAGTGCTTTGCCAATAACAAACCACAGTAAATATGTGGATGAATATAGCATGGGCTATGTAGTATATAAATGCTTATATTAGGACTTAAAACAACTTTCACTTCATAAAAGTGACTTTGATAGACATTATCAAATAAAGAACTGAAGGATGGCCTACAAAGGGACAATTAACTTGTGGAATACAATCCATAAGGGAGGCTTCATATGAGAGGGAAAATCTTAAAAGAGAAGTGGGTGTGCATGTAAAATTTTTCAGCCTTGACCATGAAAACTCAACCAAAGTAAGATTTTAGCCTGAGGTTTTGTGTGGAGCAAAGTCAGACTTTTAAGAATGACAAAAGATAGAAATGAAGGGTCCAGACACAGATCTAGGTGTTCAGTTCACTTCAGCTTCAGAGACAAACTCTCTCTTTTTTTTTTTTTGCGGCACCGGGGATTGAACTCACAACCTTGCGCCTGCCAGGGCAGGCGCTTAAGGCACTGAGCCAAACTCCCGGCCCTGGTTTTTTGAGGCAGGGTCACACTATGTAGCTCAGGCAGGCCTTGTGCTAGCGTTGTAGCCCAAGCCGGCCTCGAACTCACAACACTCCTCCTACCTCAGCCTCCTGAGTGCTGGGATTAAAGGCGTGCGCCACCACACCCAGCTCCAAGAGAAAGTCTCTTTAAGAACATCCAGCTTCTATGAAGGAGAATACCAAAGCTGTAGTCACTCAGGTACATCAGCTACCAGCTTGTTTCACTCAGTTTATTGGAAACAATATATAGTAAATGGTACAAAATGGGACTCTGACACAGCACTTGAAGCACTGACTGGATTTGAAAAAATGTTGATGTCTACTTTTCCATGGATGCAACACTTTTTATCTCCCTCTTAATAGTTCTAGTAGGTGAGGCACCTCTTTGATTATTTTTATGTTTTAGATCTAGAATGTTCCCTCCCAAAGTCTCATGTGATCAGAAGTGAGATTTTTAGGTTATTGGCTTATGGGTGTGCTACTGCTGACTTGCTGTTAGGAGGTGGGGCCTGGTTGGGGTAGGCCCCTGAGGGCCTGACCTGGGAAGGTATACAGTACAGTATCTCCCTCCTGCTTCCTCCCTTCTCTCTCTGCTTCCTGACCACCATGATGTGAGCAGTCATTCTTGCCCAGACCCTTCCATTGTGCCATTTCTGCCTTGGAGCCAGCTGACCTGGGACTACAACCCTGAGCCAAAATAACTTTCTTCTCCTGTAAATGGTGGGTATTGGATATTTTGTCTCATCAACAAAAAGTGACTAAGACAATTATTAATTGATTTACTGCGTGTTTTCTCCTGCTATAGTAATGGCTTCCATATTTGAGTACCAACTAGATCAATATAATGCCACACAGGTATCTTGACTGGTGTTTTGCAGCTGATGAAACAGATCATTCTAGTTCCAAGGCTTTGTTTTTTTCAATTTGACCTTATTCGGCCTTTCAAATTCAGTTCAGACCATTGCTACACATTTATGAGCTGTCAGCTTCCACTGAATGGTGGGTTTTGGGTCTGAATAACTGAAGACGACATTAGGAAAACTGGATTCAGGTATTTACAAAAGGAGGATGCTAACAAGTGAACTGAGCAGAACATGTAGGACTGCAAAGCCTCCGAGCAACTGGCTGGACGTATACTGCCACCCGTTCATTGAAGAACAATGAAGGGGCTTCAGATATGTTTGGGTAGTTAGGGTATGGGCTTATGTAAGGAAAATATTCTTGTCTAATAAGTAGGACTGAAAGAAAGACTAAATGTCACTCCTAAGGGTCACTATCTTTGTCTGTTGGCCATTACCAGTTCAATAGAGTCCTCTAGATGAAACTGAATTTTGTAATTGATTATCAATTAATTGACCACCTCTGGGCATCTTTGGATATGATATTTACCTTCTTTTGGTGAAAATGAAAATTATATCATGAAGGGCACTTCCACTGAGGATAAGCTAAGCTCCTTGGAGGCAAGCAATTAGGCATTTGGGAACACTCTAGAGACTTCAAGCAGCAGTCAAGAGCAAGGCCTGAGAATGACCGTGAGCAGATTAGTGTGGTGTCCGGGGAGGGCCTGGCTGCCCTCTATGGGTGTTTATCTGTCAACCATATGAGCTATGAGGTCACACTTTGGGGAAGCAGCAGACTGGGTTGAGGGACACCGCAAGCTGGCAGAGTGCAAAGGCAAGAGGCATATGGCCTGTGGTGAGAGGCCACAGACAGTGTTCTGGGCTCTTCTACACCAGCGGTAATCACACTGGAAATTCTTTTAAGAAGGGAAGCCAGAGTCTATCTAGTGGAAGGTGGTTGTGGAACTCAGGTAGAGCTGTGATCCATAGTTGGTCTTGTTTCAGTCATTTGTTCTAGCTCAGAGATGCTTCAGCACCCTCAAGACCAGAGCCGTGGCACAGAGTGAGGTGCTGTGGTTCATAGTTATCCCTAGACACAGACACATACATTAATTTCTATGCATAACTGTGTATGTCTGGAAAGCATAGAAACCAAAAATGCTCTTTTATTCCCCAAGATGATCATCTATATGCTTTAATCTGAATCAACTATGAACCTCTCTGGGAAGTTCTGGTCCTTCCCCTCCTAACAAGAAGAAGAGGTGACCTTTTCAACCACTTACTTATTTTCCTCACATGGAGGTCTAATGGTATCCTAGATCTCACATGCTCAACTGTTGGTTCCACCTCCCACCTATCTATTCTTTCCCCATTGTTCTCTGTCCCAGTTGAATGATTCCACCATTTGACCAGTTGCTCAGGCCCCATTTTTTTTTTTACAGAATTTATTGAGTTTGTAATTCATGTAAGGAAACAATTGCACACAGAAAAATCACAAATGAATAAAATGTTCTATTTTTTAACAGCTCTCCAAGAATTTTGCTCACAGGCAGAGAAAAATAAAGTGAGGCAATTCCAGAATTGATGTAGTAAGATTCTGGAGGGAATTTAGAGGATGGGTTGATGAAATTTTGGTAGACTTTGCAGGTGAGGCAAGATTTTTTGCTTGTTACAAGAGATTGAGTAGGAGGTTTCTAAGAGATAAGTATCTATAAAGATTTGCAATTTATTTTCATCACCAGAATATTTGGTCATCATTTTCAGTGGCTATATCTTTATTGCTATGTTTTGTCCTTAATTTATATACATAAAATTTATGTACTCTCCATGCTTTCCCTGTCCTCATATATATTGTCTTCTCTTGGTTTCTTCACTTTTACCAAGGTTTACAGCATGCTGATTTGTAAGTTAACCGCAAAGAGGAATGACGATTTTAAGAATCAGAGACCACGTTCCTATTGTGGAAATTTGGGATCCATAAGTTTAAGACTTGGAGAGAGCACATAAACTCTAACCACCTTCTACCAATTACTGAGTGTGGAAAAAGGCAAATTCTGCCTTGAAAAAGCCACAGCAAGGGCTCTGCAGGTAACAGCGTCTTCCCCATATAGAGCCGTAGGTGAGTTGAGTAGCTTATCTTCCAACATAGATATCCTCAGGTGGTTGATGTATAGTAAAACAAACAGAAAAATGGAGGATGGGCTAAACAATCATCAAAAATTTTTTAATCATTTAAGACCACAGAATCCCTTTCAAAAAAATCACAGGGCACTACCACCATCATTTAAATAGAATAAAGAAGATGATAAAAACAAGCTGACATGCCATTTGCATGTGTAGTAACCACTTTCTAGTAGGTGGGAGAAAACACCCAACACTCACACCTTATTTGGCTCATAGTTAGCAATGGTTTAGTTTAATGTCATCAATTCTGAGCAGAAATGGCAGGATGGAAGGTCATTGTGAACACAGTTGTTTATCTCATGGCAAGAAGAATGTAGGCAAAAAAGGAGCGAGACACTCCTTGAAGAATGAAACTTTCCAAGTCACAGTATGAGTGATCCATCTCCTAAGAACTCATCCAAATACTGATCTCCTCACTTTATGGTTCCACTGATAAATGTATTACCCCATGATCTGATCACTTGACAAACACAGGTGATTTGGGGTTCATTTTAGATTTAAACCACAACAGCATGTATGAAAATGGCATAAGAAGACCCATTATATCATTTAATAGACATGCACTAATAATCATGGTTAAAAAAACAAATGTCAGGCATCGCGTTTAAATGATACTCAATTCCTGTCTTTCTCTCACACCCAAAATCTAATTCATTAGTAAGTTACAGGATTATTAGTAAGTCCTGGTGGCTTCACTTTCAGAACATTGCCAAGGTGTGACCATGTTGCCATCACCCTGCCCCTTGCTAGAGGCCTGAACTAACCTCCTGACAGTCTCCAGCTCCCACGATTCCTTTCCAACAGTTTACTAACCAAACTCTGGCAAAGCAATCCTTGGGTAGCATAGACAACATTGTGCACTTAGCCATCTCGCATAAAACCCAAAGTCCCACATGCGGTTCAAACTCTGCTCAATCTTCCCCCAGAATTTCATTTCCTGCTGCTCCTCCTCTTTCTTTTTTCTTTTTTCTTTTTTTCTTTTTTTGGCACCAAGGGATCAAACTCACAGCCTCACACCTGCCAGACAGGTGCGTAAGCCACTGAGCCAAACTCCTGGCCCTAGGTTTTTGAGGCAGGGTCGCACTATGTAGCTCAGGCCGGCCTTGCGCTCGTGTTGTACAAGAGAGCCTTGAACTCACAATGCTCCTCCTACCTCAGCCTCCCGAGTGCTGGGATTAATGGCGTGTGCCACCACACCGGCTCCTCCTCTTTCTTACTCTACCAGAGCCACACAGTTGCTATACTTGCACTGAAGAGCTCCGCTCCTACCTCATAACTCCTGCAGATTGTGTCCCACAGCATGGGTATGTATATTACCCCAGAAACACTTAGGATTTTTCCCCCTCATTTTATTTAGGTCTCAGTTCAAATATCAGCTCTTCAAAGAAACTTTGTTTCGCCCCTGATGAAACTAGCCATCCTTGCATGCTCTATCACTTCACTCCACTCTGTGTTCTCCCCAACACTTTTCACCACTTAACATCATTATATGATTTTCTCTAATTTATTGAGTGCCATCTCTCCCACTAAAACATAAGCTTCCTAAAGGCAGGTGCTTTCAAATATTTTGCCACCCACTGGATCTATGAGGATACACAGAGTCTGGTGCACTGCATATTCTCAGTAACTACTTGATGAATGAATGAATGAATGAATGAATGAGTGAAACAGCCTTAGCCACACCTTCCCCTCTGACTGTGGTAGGCCTGTGTTCATGATCTCAGAACTTCCTGAAAAACAGACCTCTCAGAGCCACCTGAGGAGTCTGGTCCCTACTATTAAGATCATGCCTCTTTCCAACTTTCCCATCTCCATCCAGATGAAGCCCCTCTCGATCTCTGCCCAGCACTCTGAAGAAAATGGGTTGGCTTTCCTTCTTGTAGTCTTAACTCCTGACTTGGACTTCTTGGTTTGGTTGGCTCCCCCAAATTTCTTTTTGTCTTGCAGAGACATGTTCTAAATGGAAATTGCTGGTATTGAGGAGGAAGAAGCTTGCCATGAGGCAGCAAGAGAGGGAGGGGAAGGATCAAGGAGAAGTTATGTCAGGTTGGCAGTATGTATTAAGTCTCCTAAGATTTCTTATCTCCCCAACAATGACCATAGAACCATGTCTTAGCTTCCTCCCTGGGGTTCTTGATGGTGTCATTTGGCTCTTCAGGTCTTCTCTTTTATTCTCCATGTTACCCCTCTTAGATGAGAGATGGTTCATGATGAAGGCAAGACCATCAGAAACCAATTTCTTTTTCTTCAGATGATATCAGATATGGCTTTGAATGAATCCAGCTAAGCAGTAATTTGTAGAACTTTTGATTTTGAAATGGAGTCATTAGCAAAGCATTAAGCAACTCTAGAATGTAGATCACCTATTTTCTCATTTAATCAATAAGGAAAGACAGGGACAATGACACTAAATAACTTTCCCATGGTCATAGAACTGGTGGGGGTAAAGCTAAGAGCTGCAATCTACACCATTGTCCAGTATAGTCTGCTGAACCACTCTTTTCCTGAGAAAGAAATCCAATTTCCAAAATGCACATGGGTTCACTTAATCTTGCAAATAATTCCCCTAAATTATTGGGCTTACAAACATATCTCACTTGCCTAAAATTGCTGCACAAGGTCTTGCCACATTTATCCTAAATTATCACCCTCTTCGTCTCTCCTTCATGGCTCCCACCTTTTCAAATCCAAAATCCCCCAAGCTTTCAAATCCAACTAATCCAAATCTTATGAAACATATCCTCGTCTTTTTCTGTCTTAATGAAAAAGATTTCACTTAAAAATTTCAGCAGTGAGTTCTTCATACTGGGGTAAGTAGAGCTTTGAAACTCAGCTCTAGGCTGAAGAGAAAATTGCATGGTCCAGCCAAGCTAGAGGGTCCTGCACGACATGTCACCAGCCTCGCGGTGAGAGTTTATTTCTGCTCCTGGGGACAGTGCTTCGTCCTTCATCTGCAGCCTCTGGGATGGGCGACCCAGGGGAGCTGCAAATGGCTAAAAAGCTTTTGTTCTGAATCTGAGAAACCTTCTCCCCCGGCAGCACATGAAGTGGCCATTTAATAGATGGCATCACATGACTTTCTCTCTATGAAGTCAGAAAGGAATTGCATTCCTGGAAAATCTATAGTTCAGAGTCATGTTATTTACATTTTTCATTTATTAATTCTATTAAGAATATTCCCTCTGGGAGAGGAATAAAAATGAAACAGCCACAAAAGCAAGACAAATAAGCAACTCTGAAGAAAAACCATGCCATTCAAAGACCTGCTGTTTTCCTCAGGCGCAGCTTACACATCACCTGTGTGCAATTCAGATGTCTGACTCAGTGCAGAGAGGGAGCATCTGCTGTTCGCTGTGTCTTCTGAATATTCTCAGAGATCCCAGGAGATTCCAGCTGGAGGAATCTCTTCAAGGAAAGCTGCAACCAAACAATTTTTTTAATCCAGTTATATCAAATTCAAAGTGTTGAAAGCACAACACATGGTTAGAAAACAGACTAGTGGAAGAACCCAGTAGGCTTGGATGTTTGATCAGCTGACTGGTGGTAATGAGAAGACAATGGGATAAATATTGATCTGCTTTATCAGCCACAATGAACGCTATGGCCTTGATTGGAGCCCAGGGTCTGGCATGCTGTGAGCCCAGGATGAATGCTAGACTATGAGGTCACCTTGCTGTGTCATCAACTGCTTCAGGGAACGCTGCTCATCTGCAGGGATCAGTTGTCACACTACCTCCTCCGTTAAAGCTGACTATATCTGTGACTTGATTAAACTCCTGTCAAATTTGGTTAGCCTTGTTTTCCCTAATGTTTTTAATCCTGTACCTACTTAACATCCCTTATTGAATGGTTAGCTCTACATGAACCGTGATTTTTATTCACCTTTTTAATATCCCACAGCATGCCCCACCCAGTGAGTTGCATCTAGTAGGTATACAATGAATAAGTGATGCATTCCCAGAACTTGACAGTTTCCCCATTTTTTTTGTTTGTTTTTGGTGGTAGTTTAATATCTGGGTCCTAACTCCTGGTGTTGTAACATCTGAGGTAGGAGACAGGTTCTGTAAATCAGATATGCATTGCGAAAGGGAAATTCTTTTACTCTCTTGCCTTCATGCTTTATTTAGCCTTCTTGCATTTTGAGACAATAGACAGGATTTTGGTTAATAAAAAAATCAAGAAGTGTGTAGGGTGAATACATAAATTTCCAAAATTATAATTTTAACCCATAAGATGAATAATAATTTCTATTCTAAATATCCCACAGGACTATAGTGAGGCTCAAATAAGATAATGTGCATATGAAAGCTCTTTGCTAGGAGGAAAGCATGATATGGGTGTAAGGTATTATTATCCTTTTAATCTTTCTAGTCTCATAATGGAGAAAAATTTCCAAAGACAAATTGGGAGCTCATTTCAGTCTCTCAGCTGCCTCTTGCTACATGATGTTCATGACAATTAAATGCTGCAGAAGACTGTGGCTGAATCCAAATAAACAGCAGTGTGAAATAAATTTGTCAACCCTCTAACTCTGCTAAAGCCAGGCAGAATTCACCTTCAGGCCTCCGGGACTCATGCTCTGACTGAGATGCCAATTCCCATAAGAATATTACTCAAGCCATACGGGGGCAAGATCTTTATCTCATGCACCCAAGTTTTCTGCTCTTCATCCAGGGCCTGCTGCAGAAGGGTGTGGCTGTTCCCCATGATGGTGAAATGCAGAGCCCCATAAGGGGATGCGGGAACTCTGCCCAGACTTCACACCCCTTTAGACCTGAGGAACTCATTCCCAACCTGATGGGAGTGATAGTGGCTGATTGCTCTCAGCTGAGACAGAGCACTGTCCTCAACCTGAGAAAAGCCCCACAACCAGAGCTACCTTCCCATATCGAATGGCTGGTAGTGATGTGGAAGGGTGGCATAAAGGCCTGATTCTCTTGTCCTCTACTTTGAAAGACTATCCAAGCTCCTCCATAGGATAAGCTGAAGTCTCTTCTACAATCATATTGCTGCTCAAATTCTCCCTTTGCTCAGGCTTGTGCTCCTTGTCCATCATGGAGGTTGTGCTTGGAAACTCTAATACGATTCCCAAGAGACAATCTCTGGGGACCTCTATCTTGGCACCTCTCAAATAGCTTTACTGTGAAAGGGTCACTGGCCTGCAAGGATAGCGATACTCTCTTCTCTTGGAGATGCTAGGTAAGTCTCACATCAGTCCATGTCCCCAAGCCAGCTGGCTTACTGTAAGCAGCATTCTCCATTTACCCCAGGGGTAGGGAGGGGGATGTTTGGCAAGTCTGGGACTAGAGCAGCAAGGCCTGGTACCAGGAAGGACAGCATCATGCCTGTCTTGCTTTAACATTCCAAGGGAACATCTCTGATTTCTAGAAATGGTGATTAAAACACTCTATATTCTGCATAGAAACACTTTGACGTGAGAACATCTTCAGCTGCTGACTTGCTGGACTGGGATAAGTGTCCTTCAGTCCCATTCAGCTGACAGCACATCCTTGGCATTTGCATTGGTTTTTGATAACTTTCTCAGGAATGGCCAGCCAAGCACTTCTTCATTGTGTCGTTTGTGTAAAAAGTCACACTTAAGGGTTCTCAGAGGACAGACAATTACAGATACAGATAGGAAAGCCATCCCTGGATACCACTCCTCCAGTTCTGCTGTCTGTGCAGATGCTCTCAGAGATTCTGTCACTTTTTCTGTATTGCCAAGGTTCTACAAAATAACCTTAATAACTACAGTAATAGAAACTCTCACTTTTATTCAACCAAAGACCCTGAGTCAAAATTTTAGGCCCAACTCTTTCCATCCTGTACTTAGGTCAGAGAAATTAAAGAGCCTATAGCTATAGCTAGTACCAAAGTATCTTAGCTCTTACTCTGTATCTGGACCCTTAGTTCTTGTATGTTCTCCCATCTTGTTTCTCTTGGCCATGTCCTTAACCTGTGTCCCATTACCAATTGTGTCCCAACTGGGCTGTAGTTCAAAAGACTTCAGCAAGTCCTAAGTTAGGTAACTCTGCTTCCTGTACCCTTCAATTGTCAAGGTCTCATTTAGGGACCTAAACTCTTAAAGATAGGTATTGGCTTCTACCTGGTAAGATTCTTTCCTGGATATGAGATGTTCCAGTTTAACTCTTCCCTCTTCCTCTTGGATCAGCTGGAATCCTAACTGTTCTCAGATCAAGATAGGTGGCTTTTCAACTATGCTTCTCCTTTGTCAGCCACCTATCAGAAATGGCATGATAGGATTTCCAACATCATCTAGTCCAAACATTTGAGCATGACTTACCTGATGACAATATCAGGGAATTGATCAAACAACCCCTCAGATTCAGAGCTCTCCTTTCCTTATGTTAAATAAGAACAACTCAAAGTTGAATATTTATAAGGTTTTCTCCCTAATGCAAAGGGCTAGGGTACTTTACAGGTCTGGGTGAGGCTATTTTTCAGATTGTTTTAATCTGATCAGGTCCACCTGACTATAATATTCCTGAACATGGATTCTTGACCTAATACTGCTCTATATTTTCCAGAAATTGCACCTTACAAACCAGCTAACCCACAGAACACTGCCATGGCTGTGACTCCTGTTGAAATGAAACTGCCATCATAAAAGCATTGAGAGGTGAGAACTTAGGCAGTGACTAGATCATGAACTCCTATGAATGGACTTATGCCAATATGATGGGAGAGGGCTCCTGATAAAAGGATTACTTTGGCCCCCATCCTTATTCTGACCCATGTGATTCTTCCCACCATGTTACGATACAGTAAGAAGGTCCTCACTAGATATGGCCCCCCAACTTGAACTTCACAGTCTCCAGTACTGTGAGCCAAATAAATTTGTATTATTTATAATATACCATTTTAAATATCCCACTATAGTATCAGACAATGGAATAAGGCAGATACCCTGGTAGACCTAGGATGTGGGCTTAATGTTCTTGGCAGATGGGAGCAAGCCCATCCAACAAAATCTGGGATTGCCAATAGTTTGACAGATTCAGAGCAAAATGGAATCATAAGAGATAAAAGTAGTTCGAAAAGTACCCTCCTGGGTATTCAAAAGCCATTTAGAGAATGCTCTTTTCACCAAAGCACCTGCAAGCTCATTACACACTAGGTATAGTGACAGCAGTTCTGGGGCAGAAAGATCAGGTGCTTGGCAGGGCCACTTCTATTTATCAAAGCAGGTAGTTTCGAGGTAGCTAAGCAAATAACATCAAATTACCATCTAGCCTACTTAGTTATAAGCTAAATATATGTAATTCCTCAGGAAAAAGTGGGTTTCACCCAAGGCTTTTGGGGGCCTTGGAGAAGAGGCTATAAAAAGTGTGCATCTCTCAGCCAATTTGTCAATAATCATCACAGATGGAGACCAGAAATGCCAGTGGTACCCCAACTATGGAAAAGGCTTTCAAGAGGGTCTGGGAAGCACGGGCAAAGTGAGACTCTTCCCACACTGATGAGGGCAGGTATGCAGCATTTACAGGATTCACTCAGATGGGCAGAACTTGCTGGAGACAAGGCAATTGCAGGAGAAAGCAAGCTGATTAATGCTCTGCAGCCTTGGAGAAGATTAACGTGTGGACAAGAGGAAACCAATGAGTGTAATTTATTTAGATTTTCAAAAAGACTCCATACCAAAGGCTATTTCTAAAAGTCACTGTAGAATCTGGGTTTCAAAGGACTAGCTGAGGTGAATACCAGTGAAGATGTCTACAGTCCCTTGGTGCCAGTACTGCACGCCATGGGTGACTTGTGATGCTACTCTGAGGAGCAATTTCCAAGCAGACTCCATCTCCTTTCATCTCTCAAGAGGTGACCCCTTGTTCCTGTCTCAGTTCCAACCGTATCTCACACCGAACCTGACATGCAATTGTATATGTGTCTTTTGTCCCACTACTAGACTGGGACCTACCTCGGGATAGGGACAATGTCTTATCTCGTTTTGTGATTTACCCATACTTCTGACTAGGATTTCCTAACTGTAAGTGAGAGATGCCACAGTGACTACAGACCTGGTAATGCTAACCAGTACCTTCTACACTGCACATAGCGCATGCACCCCAAATTCAACATGGTCCCCTGAAGTCACCTTCCCTCCCCCTCCCCATAGTTGCTCTTGCCACACCCATTCTTGGTAGGTAGAACCTCTATGTCTGCACTGAAAGTGGCCACTGCTGCCACCTGTAGCTCTTTTCCCACAGCCATCTGGTGGACCAAGCCCTGTCTGTGCCCCTTCTCAAGTGTTCCCACTTCCTTCCTTCCCCACCATGCCTACCTTAGCTGAGCCTCACGACTGTACCTGTGTCGCTGCACCTCCCACCTGCTCATGTCCTCTAGTGGCCCCAGCCTGCACGCAGAGATCTGCAGGACTCCTTTTGCTCTTTCCTCCAGATGATCCTCTGTGCTACTCTTGTCCTATTAGCCCAGCACCGCAAATCCCCAGACACATTTCCACAGCTATTGCTGTTGCTCCTATCACCTCCCACCAGCTTTCCCACCCATGAGATTCCACTTGTTCTTTATATCTCAATTTAGGTATTGCCTCCTCTGAGAAAATCTCTTGGAATCCCCAGTCTGGTTTATTGCCCTTCTGATGAGCTCATTCATTCCACAAAGATAGGTAAAATCTCAGCTCTCATGGAACTGAGCATCTACTAAGACATACAGAGTCCTTTATGAAGAATGATGAAAAGTATAATTATTAAAATAAATTTTCCCTTCACTGACTTTTTGCATGTACTGCTCCCTTTTCCTAAAACTCTCTCTACCCTTGGTCCAGCACTCCTTCAATTTCAACTCAATTCCTCAGGGTACATAAATTCACCTCCTTGATATTTTTTGTCACATTTTATATTTAACCAAGCATTTAACCTAATTATAATTCTGTATTTATTTCTCTCATTACTTGATTAATGACTACTGAATTCTCTAGATTATGAGCTTTATAAGTGCAGAGCCACATTCACCTGGGTAAACCTAAAAGAAAAAGGTATTTCTTTTTCAAAGACAAGGCTTGAAAGTGAAAGCAGAAGTGTCAGTCTGGTCCAGGGTAGGAAGAATGCTCAGAGAAAGTGATAAATCAGGAATCCTGAAGCAGGGGTGTAGGAAGTGGGCCAAGAGCAAGTGCAAAGTGTGATCAAAATATACAGTGACTGTTTACATTAAAATATTTTTAAAAACATAACAAAAGGCATTGGCATCAATACCCCACATAATACTCCCTTTTACTTCAAACCACTTAGCCCATCATTCTTGATACTTTCTCAAGCAGCACTAGACATCCTTTTTCGTAAGTATCTTTGTGATGTTGGGCTGCCACAATGTCCTGCATTAATTCAAAACATTTAAGGCAATTTCTGTAAAATAAAAAATTATAGTATACCCTCATTTACCTTTCTTTCTTACCAGATCTAGCACTCCTGGCTGTTCCCCAAAGTCCAAATAACCAGGAAAGGCAAATGTTTTGAATTAATTCGGGACATTGAAGCAACCATGAAAACAAAGCTAAAGACACCTACAAAAGAGGACTTCCAGAACTGCTCCAGAAAGTGGCAAGAGTAATGGGATAAGTATGTTCAAAACGAGCAATATTTTGAGGGGGCTAATGGCAATGTATCTTTTATTGTAATAACTTTTTAAAATATTTCAAACATTCACTGAATTTTTTTTATCACACCTCATAGATAGCAAAGGTATTCCAAGGAGGAACAGGAAGACCCGGAGGGTTGAAGACCCAGTGTTTTCAAGCAGAAACCTCTATAGTGGGGTATGTATGGTCCTAGGGAGACATGAGAGGATGCAGTAAGAAGCAGGAAGCAAAATGTAGGTATAATCATGCTGAACTTTTAGTCTGAGTAAGAAAGAAAGTCCTACAGTTAATTAATACCAGGCTAAAGCCAGCAGCTCCTTTGTTATTTGCACTGAGACTCATGTACCTGCCAGGCACATGGTGTGTGCTGAAGAACGGCTGTGCCCCCAGGCAGCTCATGCGTATCTATTATGTGAACTCACAGGTTATATCTCTTTGTCAAAACCGACTCTGGGAAAGTGACATGTGGCTTAAAGTTTCCAATGGGTAAGCCACAGGGTGAAGGTCACACTAATGAACAGATTTCCCTCCACACTGATGCTGCCTTTGCCTCCAACACGCTCTTTATCAGTCACAGTATGACATAAAACAATGACTTAACAGAATGCCAAAAGACTACAAACGTACTGCAAAGTCTCTTGGAACTATGAGTTTATATGTTGTTATTAACGTTGAACTTGATCTATCTATAGCTCTCCTCACCCAATATACTGGTTAAAGGTGATAATGCATGTACACAATATAATATGTGTACACAATACTTATAAATAAATATCCATACCTTGAAGTTTGTATGCAAATGTGCAAGTATTGGAAACTGCAGTTTGTTTGCTTTATTTGGCTTGTTGTTTTCTCATTGAGATGTATGACCAAAACTATGGAAGTTATTGAACAACTGAAAGAGCTGGGTGTAGCAGCACGTTCCTATAATCCTAGCACTCTAGGAGGCTGTGGCAGGAGGATGACAAGTTTAATCCTAGCCTGGGCAATTTACAGAAATCCTGTCTCAAATTAAAGAATAAAAACCAAAAAATGAATAAAGTTGAGTACCATGGAAAATTCTAGAGTTTTAAAAATTCAAAAGAACAGAAAGAAGGTCAATATTTTAAAACTAGGAAACAGGAGTGGGGAGTGCTGAGAAATGAGACCAGACAGATAACAATTTGGATCAAATCAGCAATTTGGCATGTGTAGTGAGTCATGTGACCCACAAGGTCCTTGGGGTATCCTAAAAGAAGTGTGATAGATACTATGCTATCTTGGTCAACAATTACATAATAGTATGAGAGATACTATGACATATATTTGTTTATTTTAGAGTTTTTCAACTTGATTATCAAGTTGATATATTTCTATATGCTGCATTAAATCAGACCCAAAAATTTCTATCTGTCAGTATGTTGTAGAGATGATTTACAACCTTCAAGTGATTTCCTAAAGGTCTTTGGGTTAGCAAATGCTAAAGGGCTATTGATTTAATTAATGGCCCAGTTCTCCCAACAAAGTGTTCCTGGTGGTCAAAGAGCCTCATTTTTATGATCATCATCATAATAGGCACGAAATAGGGCCTCAGTAATGAATGAATGAATGAGAAAATGAAGGATTCATATTCTATTCCTTTCTCTTCTGGCATTGAAAGATGAAGGAATGAGATAATAAAATACATGCAGCCAAAAGTTGATTCTCTTTCATGTAGGGAGAGTTTTGTAATTTTATGAAACTTTCATGTACTCAGCACTCACTGTATGTCCTCTAAGGAAGTTAGGCAGTGGGGGCAAATCTTGTCTTATATTCAGATGATGAAGCAGAGGTTCAGAGATGTTAAGTGGCTTAATAAGGTCATGCATCTGAGAAACAGCAGAGGCAGGAGTTAAAGCCAGTCTGGCATCAAGAGTTTGTGTTTGTAACCACCACATGGTGGCAAGACCTGCATGTCGTGTTGCATGACTAAGGGGTCAGTATCTTTGGAAGCTTCTCAGTGTAACTGGGCAGCAAAGGTGCCTGCCTTGACCTCCTGCCTCCTTGGCAAAGAATGCCCTTCACACGCAGAGTAGGCTGAACCTACAGCCACAAATACTGACTTGAGTGAAGAGCTGTAATTTGCAAGACAACACACCGTTCACAAAGCCATGAGATTATATTAGCATTTTATTATGGAAATTCTCATACTCAAAAGTGTAGAGAAAATATAACAAACCTACAACAATCATCAAGATAGTCAATCATTTTCACCACACTCTCACTCTCTCACTTTCCCTTCATTTTATTATTTTTAACTAAACCTTTGACATGTAATTTCATAATGGGAGTGTGTGTGTGTGTGTGTGTGTGTGTGCATGTGTATGTGTGTTATTGCAAATTGAACCCAGGGCCTTTGCAGAGAGTTACATCCCCAGCCCTGTTTTTATTTTTTATTTTGACACAGTCTCACTAAATCACTAAATTGCCCAGGCTGGACTCAAACTTTGCAATCTTTCTGTCTCACCCTCCCATAGTTCTGGGATTACATGCAAACACCACCACACTCAGTTTCATAATAGGATTATAAATATTGTATTACTTACTCAGAAACTGTCCAGAATTGAAATCAGGAGCCTGGAATTTAACTCTTGCCTCTACAATTTTCGAGCTCTGTATCCTTGGGCAGTAAACTCTTTGGGCCTCAGTTGCAACATCTATAAATTATGGATGATAATGCCTGCTTCACTACATGACTTTGAGGACTAACTAAGACAGCAATACCCAAGTGACATCTAAACTATGAGGTCCTTGTCAACCTCAGTGTAACTCCGCTTCCATCTTGCCCCACTGCAAGGACTAGACTGAGACAATTCACTTTATGGATCAGTTTGGTTAAACCAGGATGCCCAGTTGTTTGGGCAATACCTTGCTGACAATATTTTTTAGGTGTGATTAGTATTTAAAATCAGTTGATATTAATTAAAGTAGATGACCCTCCATCACATGAATGGGCTTTATCCACTTAGTTGAAGGTTTTCAGAGCAGAGATTTCCTGACAAACAAAGAGTTTTATCTCCAGAATGTAACATAGAAATCCTGCCTCTGTCTCTTGGCTTTGGACTCCAGCCTGATATCACCTTACGAACCTCTCCCAGCTTGCTACTTGCCCTTGGATTTGTGACTTGCCCATGCCACAGTGGGGTCTGGCTTCACTCTGGGACTGGCTAGTGGGAGGGAGCAGATGCTGCAGGGTGGAGAGAAAGAGAGGTTGGACAGTGGGAATGAACAGAAGTGGTTTCTCTCTCCTCTCCAGGTCCCAATATGCTTCCTCGCCTCCCTCAGCAGTGGAGTGATGAGGCTCCCCCACATCGTTGCCAGCCCTGGGCACTGTCCTGTGTGATTTCCTCACACTGTGTGGTGCTCACGTCTTTGCAAACAGTTCCTTATTACACACTCAG
Source organism: Dasyprocta punctata (assembly GCA_004363535.1). Lineage (NCBI taxonomy): Eukaryota > Metazoa > Chordata > Mammalia > Rodentia > Dasyproctidae > Dasyprocta > Dasyprocta punctata. Next base: position 5,080 of record RJWM01007719.1, on the reverse strand, counting down.
TTTGAGTGTGACATCTGTTTCCTACTGGGACCCCAATTAGTACAGATGCTAGACACAAGAGCTGAACAGAGAATCTGTACTAGATGGATCCACATGTTCACAAATTCCATTAGGAAAACTTCACGTGCTCATCAGTATCGGTTTTCATAAGTCCCAAACTATCACATTCCCAGCTGGGCTCTAGAATGGAAATCTCTTCACCTTCTATTCTCTTCCCTTCCAAATGTGTCCCCAGCTGGGCACTAGATTCACTCAAATTCCTCAGTGTGCCCTTGACTTTTCTACACCTTGATAGGCAGGAATTAGTCCCATCCCTTCCCCACAGTCTCACATCTTTTTGTGTCACCCAGTGGCATCCTGCCCTCTGAGCCTCCCCTTTTTGGGGACCCGCTGGCCCACAGCCTCTGTATCCAGCTCAGTCTTAACTACAGTCTCCCCTGCGCCTCCTGTCCACCCTCCCTCACACACACAAGCAAAAATGCTGTAGGTATTTTATTTACATTGCCATTATCACTTTTATTTTAGATGTGATGATTCGCCCACTCACCTATTTCTGCAGCACTACAAAATTAATTTCCACCCTGAGCTAATTGCATATCTTTTCATTTTCCCACTACTCCCTTAGTGTGGCTCCCACCAACCCTCAATCTCATAAATATTTATAACTCCACTCCAAATATTAGCAATATGTTTTGAAAAACATGCTCAATTTTACTAAGAATCTGATACTGTACCCAAACCCTTATTCTTCATTGGAAGGTTACATGGGAAGTTGTAAAAAATATCCCTTCTTGTTTATAAAAATTAAAATACAAATAAAACTTTGACCTCTATCTACCAACACAATACTCTGAGGAAGATTTGCTTTAAATAATTAAGAACACTAATAAATTACAAAGCAGTCCTTCTACCCTGCTGTAGCAAGAGATGTCCATTTTAATGAGACAGTGACACAGTGTAGCGATTTTGATGTTCCCCTGATTTCATTAAAATAGGATTATGTATGTGTGCGCCTGTGTGTGTGTGTGTGTGTGTGTAGCCAAAGCACGAACTCAAAGACCAAAAAGTACGCTGTTTGAAAGCTAATTAAAATGGCCTTCAGGATTCAGGGGGGTTGTAAACAGCATCTTCCTGCCTGCCTCCCCGTCTCGGTCACTAGCAGATAGTTTGGAGTCCGCCAGTTTGTCTGCTTTGGGAGTTTGTAGTTCAGTTGGTTAATAGCTCCTGGACAGGAAGATGGGTAACACCAGAGGCATCCATCAGCCCAGCCACTTTGACAGCTATCTCCACTAATTCAGAGCATCTTGAAGTAGAGGACCCTCCTTGACTAAACCTATTCATTTTATGTGACTTGAAGAACACTCTACTCGATAGTAGTGAGAAGTAGCCCAAACTTAGGGTGAGTCTCTGGGAACCAGGCCTATTGGGGATCATTATCAGCACCTGAGTATTCAGGCTGGCTGGACCCCACCATTACCAGCACCAGGCCTGAACCAACTCCTGTTATGATGCCCACCCAGCTTCACACATCACTTGCTCTTCACCCCACCCAGCTGCCCACCTAGCCTGACTCCCTACCTAAAAGACATGAGTAAACTCAGAAAGTTCACAAGACTCCCATGGGGTTTTCGAGCAAAGTTGCTTCCCTTTTTCCTCATTAATCATCCACCTTTCCCCTTGAGAGCTGCTTAGAGGTGAAAAGAGAAGTCCATTCTTTTGAACTTGTGACACCTTCTGGGTCTCTAGACCTTCCTCCTAACCAGCCACCTTTTTTTACTCTCTCCACCTTTCTCCCTATAGTAAACTAACAACTGGTGGGCAGCTTGTAACACCCAGCTGAACTGAATCAGTGTGGTGCTGGGTGTGGAAGACCCACCTGAGTACTGCTGACAACAGCATAAAAAAGAGAACTGGAGAGGAAGATGGTGTTGATTCTCCTGGAGAAGCTTGTTGTGCCGGTTTTCCTGATGTGAACTTAGCTGTTCTCATCATCAGAGGAGCTGAGGCTCTTGCTATCTTTGAGGACGGCTGCAGTTCTTTTCGGGGGAGCTCTGGTCCTTACCTTGAATGTCACTTCCTGGTTCCAGGGCAGATCCCTCACTGGCACGGATCCTTCATCTCACTGGTACAGACTTTCTAGCCTCCAGTGCTGACCTTTGGGCCTTCCTGGCGCGGATTCTTGATATAGACTTGCGTGAGACATGTATTGATTTCCGTATGTTGAACCATCCCTGCATTCCTGGGATAAATCCCACTTGATCATGGTGTATAATCTTTCTGATAACTTGCTGTATTCTATTTGCCAGTATTTTATTGAGGATTTTTGCATCTATGTTCATTAGGGAGATTGGCCTGTAATTCTCTTTTTTTAGTTGGGTCTTTCTCTGGTTTTGGTATTAGGGTAATACTTGCTTCCAGAAATGAGTTAGGGAGAATTGCTTCCCTTTCAATTTCATCAAAGAGTTTGAGGAGTGTTGGCATTAAGTCTTCCTTAAATTTCTTGTAAAATTCAGCAGTGAATCCATCAAGTACTGGGCTTTTCTCATTGGTATGGTTTTAATTATATTTTCAATTTCATTAACTGTAACTGGGTTATTCAGTAGTTTTACATCTTCTTGATCCAGCTTTGGTAATTCATATGTTTCTAGGAATCTGTCCATTTCTTCTGTGTTACTGAACCTACAAGAGTAAAAGTTTTCACAGCAGGTACTAATGAGCTTCTGTATTTTCATAAGATCGGTAGTGATTTCACCCTTTTCATTTCTTATTGCATGGATTTGAGTTTTTTCTTTCCTCTTTTTGACAAGGGTGGCTAGGGTTTTATCAGTTGTATTTATTCTTTCAAAGAACCAACTCTTTGATTCATTAATTCTTTGTATTGTTTTCTTAGTTTCAATTGCATTGATTTCTGCCCTGATCTTTATAATTTCCTCCCTTCTTTGGGCTTTGGGCTTGACTTGCTCTTCATTTTCTAGAAGGTTTGAGTGCAACATTAGGTTGTTTATTTGTGTTCATTCTATTTTCCTGATGTGGGAGCTTAGTGCTATAAATTTCCCTCTGAAGACTGCTTTCATTGTGTCCCACAGGTTCCAGTAAGTTGAATTTGCATTTTCATTCAATTGTAGATATTGCTTAATTTCTTCTGTGACCCACTGGTTGTTTAAGAGAGGGTTATTTAATTTCCATTTGTTTATGGGGTTCTTGTGGGTTTTTTTGTCATTAATTTCCAATTTTATTGTGCTATGGTCATATAATATGCACAGGATTATTTCAGTTCCTTTGCATTTACTTAAGAATGTTCTGTGGACTAGCATATAGTCTATTTTAGAGAATTACCCAAGTTCAGCCAAGAAGAATGTATATTCTGATGTTGTTGGGTGGAACACTCTGTGCACATCTACTAGGTCCATTTTTTCACAAGTTTGATTCAGTTCTATTATTTCTTTGCTGATTTTTTTTTTGTTTTGTTTTATCTGTCCTTTTGTGACAATGGGTTGTAAGGTCCCTTTTAAAACTGTTATGGCTTATTTGATTTTTCATGTCTATTAAGATTTGTCTTGGGCTGGGGGTTTAGCTCAGTGGCTTAAGTGCCTGCCTGATAGGTGCAAGGTTGTGAGTTCAAACCCCTGGTACCAAAAAAAAAAAAAAAAATTTGTCTTATATAGTTGGGTGCTCCCATATTTGGTGCTTATATGTATTTATGATTGTAATCTCTCCCTCTTGAAGATTTCCCCTATCACGTATGTAGTGACCTTATCTCTTTTGATCATTCTTGGTTTGAAGTTCACATTGTCAGCAAACAGAGTAGCTACCCGTGATTTTTCTGGAGTATGCTTTCCATCCTTTGACTTTTAGTTTATGAATTTCCCTTTGAGTTAAATGTGTTTCTTGTATGCAGCATATTGTTGGATTGTGTTTCTTAATCTGCTCTGTCAGTCTGTTTCTTTTGATTGGTGAGTTGAGGCCATTTATATTGATGGATATAACTGATATGTACGGACTTATCCCTGTCCTGTTATATTTCTGTTGTTGGTTGCCTACTTTTTCTCTCCATTTAATTGTTTGCCGTGCTTGGGGGTTTCCTTCTGCTGTTGTTCTTGGAATTGTAGTCAACTTTATCTCTTTCTAGAGTATCTTCTAGTACTCTTTGTAGTGTTAGTTTGATGGTCATGAATTTCTTCAGTTGTTCTTTGTCATGAAAGTATTTTATTTCTCCACCAATTTTGAAAGATAGTTTTGTAGGCTACATCAATCTGGGTTGGAAGTTGTTTTCTTGAAATACGTCACTCCAAGCTCTTCTTGACCTGACAGTTTGTGTTGAGAAGTCTGCCATGATTCAGATAGGTTTTCCTTCATAGGTGATCTGTGTCTTTTCTCTGACAGCTTTTAGTATTCTGTTCTTGTGCTGAATTTCTGGAATCTTAATTATTATATATCTGGGTGAAGATTTATTTTAGTTATGGCTAGTTGGGTTCCTGTATGCCTCATTTATCTGTATATCAGATTCTTTTCCCATGCTTGGAAATTTTTCTGCTATTATTTCTGTTAATAGTTTTCTTACGTTATTGTGTTGACTTCTGCTTTTTCATTTACATTTATCAGTCTTATATTGTTTCTCTTTGCATCATCTTGCAGCTGTTGAATTGTTGTTTTTTGATTCCTTGTTAGTTTTCAGAGATCTTTCCTTTCATGGTCATTATCTTCCATCCTGTCTTCAAGGTCTGAGAGTCTATCTTCAGCTTCGTTCAAGTGGTTTTGCCAGCCTTCAGTGGAATTTTTAATTTCCTGAATATCACTTTGAATCTGTTTCATGCATTCTAATTCTGTCTTACATTGTTCATTCAAGGTTTCCATCATTTTCTTATATTTCCTCTTTTTTTATCTAGATCTTCTTTAGATGCACTCAACATTTCTTCCATAATGTTTGACATTTCTCTTTTTAACCTGAGAGATTATTTCTGGTCTGATTTCCTCTATAGCTTCATAGAGTTGTTTCTTTATTTCAGTTGTTATCATTTCAGAAAGTTCATTTGTGTGATTTCCAATGTCTTTCATTTCAGTGTCTCCTGGGTTTGTTCTT
>RJWM01007718.1:0-76518 GCA_004363535.1 Dasyprocta punctata | reverse complement strand
GCTACATATTGACAATTTAGATTAGTGCTTTGTTTTGCAAATTTGTACATGCACATAACATACTTCAGTCATTCCCCACCATCACCCTTCCCTCCCCCAATTTCACAATTTGAGAATTTCCTTGTATGCAGTGCATTCTGATCCTATCAATAACTACCATTACTTTCCCTTGCACTGTTCCCCCTCTTATTCTTTCTTTCTTCTTGTCTAATAATCATCTGCCTTTTATTTCCTTGTCATATTTATTAGATTCCACGTTTTAGGAAGAACCTTCATGATCTTCTAAACCAAATAAAAACTGCTCCATCAGTTTGTGTAGCTGATTGAGGATGGTGTAGAGCAGGACAACAGCTGACCTGCAACAGGCACATGATGCCAACACCACTGATGTCTTCCCGTTCTGCATGGCCCTAGCATAAACTCAACTGTCATGATGGGCACACTATCCAATTGGACAACATCATCATTGGATAAGTTGTTCATTTTGGTTATGTCTTTACACTGACCTTTGAGGTCTTTGAAGAAAGAAACTACAATTTTCAACCCATTTCCTTGAGCAAATAATAAAATGCACTGCACATAAAAATGATGGAAAGAAATGTTTGCTGTAAGAAGAAATCAGAATCAAGATTCCTTGCACAAGTGTGAGTCAATCATGTTGCATTAGCTCTAAAATGCAGATAAAACATAAGCAATTAATTACTTTGGCAAAAAAATCAATATTTTGAGTCTCCATAAATTGTTAAGATTTGACAGAGACTAGGTAAACATATATACATTTATTCTCAGCCCTGTGGAAGCCACTTATTGTGCTTCTATCATTGCTAAGCACACATAATGCACTGAAATGTAAAGGAAAAACTCTGCCCTCATGCCCTTTATTTGTAAAAAAGATTATACTAGCTTATCTTCTCTTCCTTAAAGGCCCACTGCAATCTTCTAAAAACAATTTAAAACAAACCATTATATACTACAAATAAGTACAAATAAAAAATTTTAAAAATTAAATGAAGTAAAAAATATAGTCCAACATGGTCACTGCAACATTAACCACACAACCACACACACGCATACACACACTCACACCACTGCTTATCAGGCAGAACTTAACCACGTGCAAGGAACAAGGCCAGCATGATAGATGGAGGAAGCACATAGAATATACAGAAAGGCCAGAATCAAGGGTGAGCAGAGAAAATGGCTGAGATGGTGAAGGTGGTGAACAAGACAGGAGGTGCAGTGAGGCCGTATCACAAGGCCCTCGGGTGTTTCTTGAAGAAGTTTGAAACTTATCACAAAAGGTCTAGGAACAGTATTGAAAAAGTGTAGGAAAGTATTTGCAGTGCAGAAATTGTACCACAAGGGTATGTGGAGAAGACAGGAGCAGATGGTGAAGGTGATAAAACTAAATCCATGGACAATGATTAAACAATTGCAGCTTTGTATGAAAAAGATGAGCAACGGCAAGGTTGTTTTATTTTTTATGAATTTGGGAAGCTAAAAGTGACTCTAGTCTGCTTCCAAGTTTTAGCTTTTATAATTTGTACTGCTATACACATACATATACATGTATCAATGTAAAATAATATTTTTGTGGTATTTATACACAATGGAATATTACTTTGTTTTTAAAAAAATATAAACTCCCATGAGCTCCATTTCTCTATCATGCTGTCAAGAAACATGCCCATCTTTTGTATTTCCTCCCATGTGCTTTACAACAACCCACACATTTTGCAACATAGGATTCACCCTGCTCCTTGTAAACACAGAATCTTGAAATAGGTGGTACACCTGTAAGTCATATATTATCAGTGACTCACATGGACTTCATTCAGGTACATAGGCTAAAACATGGGCCATGCTTGACAGAGAAAAAAAAATGACCTTAAATGAACAGCAGTTTCAAAAAGATTGTGTGTGTGCCAGAAAGTATGCTTTACTACTGAGAAATTAATCAGTATGTCCCTGAATTTTTCTGTATAGAGAAGTAATTCAAATACTACATATTGAAAAAGTGTCTTGGGATATTTCCAGATGAAAGATATCATCTTAACATAAAAGGCTATTTTTCAAACTTAATATTATATATTTTTCTTTTAATGAGTTTACCTGCCTCGGGGCAATAACATATTTTTTAACAGGAGGTAAAGAGCTTTAATGTGTTTGAAGATTCCTGCTCACTATTTTATCTCATTTAAGATCTCACGGCTATTTTAGGCTAACCAAAAAAAGGCTATTTGGTGACATAATGACAAATGGAAATAATTGGCAATCATCTTGCAGCCTTTGGTCCCAGTGGGGTCTGATGTGAGTAAAAGTGTGATTATCCAATTTATGGCACAGTAAATTACATCTCCATAGCAGTCTTAGGTCATTCGGGAAGTATGGGTATATGTCGGTGATACATTAGATACATTTTTATTTACTATGGTATCATAGATTTGAAGATTGAATGATGTTATGGAAGATGAGAGGGGACGTTCATTTCAGCAGTTTTATGATTGAGGTTAGACTGAGCAACCACAGTGGTTATTCTTCCCAGAGGACAGTGTGGTCCAGAGGTTATGCATTAAAATAGAATAAAGGACATCTGCTTACACACTTTGTCTCACCATCAATTCTTAATTTACCTTTTAAATAAGCCATAGCCCTACATTCATGTTTCAGAAGGCATTATGAGCATGAAGGAAGAATATGTGTATAATGTTTTGTGTTATTAAATGGAAGTTATAAAGTATACAAAGCTCTGAATTAGGAAGGCACCATCTCTTTCAGGTAGATTTCTCAGAATATAACAGACCTAGGTTATGAAATATTCAATTTGAAGTGATCACTTGTCAAAAGCATGATTCTAAACACAAATAAAAATATGAAAATGAACATGTACAGCAATTATGTTTTATTTAGCATTCTAAAGAGAAATCTGTGTATTTTCAGATCAGAGAAAGGATTAACAGGATATTTTGATTAGCATATATATATGTGTGTATATATATATATATTTTTTTTTCTTTTTTTGTGGCCCTGGGATTGAAGTCACAACTTTGCACCTGCTAGTCAGGTGCTTAGGCCATTGAGCCAAACTCCCGGCCCTAGTTTTTTGAGGCAGGGTCATGCTATGTAGCTCAGACCGGCCTTGCACTCGCATTGAAGCCCAAGTCGGACTTGAACTCACAATGCTCCTCCTACCTCAGTCTCCTGAGTGCTGGGATTAAAGACATGTGCCACCACGCCCAGCTTATTTTGATTAGTATTATATTGATCCAATGGATCATTTTACTAAAACTTTATATACAGGGAAATAAAATTCCGGTACAAAACTTGTGAATCTTGGAAATATTTCTCAATACAGGTTGAAACATTACTAGACATTAACTGAAACTGGATACACCAACCTTTGCCTCTGTAACCTTCATTTGATTTGCACACTCTTTGCGATGATAATTCTTTCAGTGCATCTGGTTCCTTTTCACACTCATAGAGGTGATACAATAGCTTTCTCCCAAACTAGGGTACAGACATTTCAAGCTTTGCTATTTGACTCTTCCTCAAATAAAATATCAAACAAACAACCGAAGAGAAATCTTTCTTTAAAACTAAAAAACCTGGCTAAAATTAGAATACTGAGTCCAGTGCGTGTGTGTGTGTGTGTGTGTGTGTGTGTGTGTGTTACTTCTGAGACCATGCACTGCCCTATGCGAAGGTTTGTCCTAGACCCTCTGCTATTTACCACAGCATCCACCAACCAAATGAGGACTAGATTGGAGGCTAGTGCATTTGAGGAATAGTTGAACTTTTATTTTCCATTAACTTGTAATACTGAAGCAGTATATTTTTGATGTTGTTGTTAAGCATGAATATGTTGTTTTCATACACTACATCTTACTTTAAACACTGCATCACACCTTATAATTTTAGTGAATTCTGCTTTTAGTGTGAGTGTCATTTTTAGCACCTTACGTATGTAAACATATTTGAATTCAGTTTGCATGATTAGCAATTTGAAACTATTTATATTTTAAAACAGAGATAATCCTAATTGAAAAATCCAATGGAATCTGCATATGGTAGTGCCTATTTATAAGCCTACTTACTTAGGATGTTAAGGCAGGAGAAGAATCACAAGGTCAAAGCCAATGTAGGGAGAATCTGTCTCAAAATAAAATTTAAAAAGACTAGAATGCAACTCAGTAGTGTACTACTTAGTGCAGAAGAGCAAGGAAGAGAAGTTTTGTGTTGCGTAGAACATATTTTAAAGCTGATGAAAGAGAAAATATTCAAGAGTTATTTTTAGCAATTAGATAATGAATATGATAATACATTCCTCCTCACTGATCAAAAACTACTATTAAAAATCAAAATTAAGTGAACAAAAGTAAAAATTTGGTAGTACCTAACTTCGGATGAATTTTAGAAGAGACTGCATAATTAACACATGGGTATGTTTTGTCTTAAACTTCTGCCAAATTTATGAAGAAATACTGTCATTTTGCAGATTGAAATAAGATCACTGCTACAATTATTTTGAATCTTTTAGACATGCTAATCACTATTTTCAAATAGGAGAAAAAAATCTATCCTGGTGGATGTTGGTCCAGCTAAATTGTACTACATATCTAGTCTTTCTGGTATTTCAAAATAAATCCTTAAATTCAATTTATTTCTTTTACAAAAGATGAAGCAAGTTTGTAAGTGTATTTGCAAATGATAAAGAAACATTCTGCTTGTATTTCATTCATTTACATGACAAACTTGTAAGTACTATATGATTAGAATAGCAAGGATGTGTGAGTCTAAATTTTGAAATACAACTTTAAAAATCAGTTCAGGTTAAGCAGAGTATCAATGTGTAGTTTTGTTTATTTATTTATTTATTGTACCAGGGATAGAACTCACAACCTCGTGTCTGCCAGGCAGATGCTTAAGACACTGAGCCAAACTCCCATTCCTTAATATGTAGTTTTAGACTGGCTTTGAACTCCTGTGGAACCCACATTGACCTGGACCTCGCTGTGAAGCTTCTGCCTCAGTCTCTTGAGTGCTGGGATTAATGGCATGTACCACCATGCCTGGCTTTAGATTAAGCATTTTTTGAGAAAAATTTGTATCAAGAGTTAAATGCATATTAGATTTTGAAATTTGAGTGCCAAAAGTTGAAAATATCAGTGAAATTTTTGTGTGGATTACATGTTAAAATGTTAATATTTTGAATAGACTAAAATATATAACATATTGCCAAAATTAAATGGTAGGTAGATATGGATAGATGGTAGATAGAGAGAGGCTAAACCTCAGTGGTACAATATTTATCTAACACATATAAGGCACAAGATCTTGGGTTCAATTAATGACACTGGACCATTAAAGTATACTCCAAAACAAATTAAACAGCACATGTGGATTTCTTCATTTTTTGCATTAAACGAAATGGTATATTGAGAAATCTTAAAATCAAATATCTTTGTGGCTGTTATGATACTTTAAATTCTTCCTCTTCAAATTTAAAATAGCTTTCCTCTATGTAATAAAGCATCTTTTCAGCATATAATGTAATGCAGAACAAAATATTTTTGTTCAGTTTAGAATTAGTTCTAATTATTTTACTTGAAAAATCAATTGCATAAATTAATTGGTATTTATCTTGTTGAAATATTTCTAGAAAAAGATAAAATATATGGATGAATAACATCAATAAAATTGCAAATGTTATATATAACAAATTATTAAAAAGTCAGGTTCTATATATTTGGGGGTAGAAGATGAAGCAGAGCAAATGTGTAAGTGTTTAATATAGTATATTTTTCATAAAAAGGTAGTCAGGACTTCCACCTTTTAAAGATTACTGATGCTCTACATAACCTGAGTGTTGAAAAATGCTCATTTTTTACTGCTCCTATTAAGTATTTATGGCAATAAATACATCAGGGCTCTGATGGTCATTAGAAGAAAGCAGTAAGCATATTGACATCTATATCAACAGAGTAAGAGAATATCAAAACATGTGTCTCCTGAGATTTACCGTTCTGGGATTAGGAATGGAGTTTAATGGCTGAAAATTCGCCTGACAAACAAGGCCCTGTGTTAATCACAGCACTGAAAAGGAAAATAAAAATTTACACTTTTTCATTTCAAACTGATAGCTTGAATTTAACATTTTAATGTACCTAATATTTGAAATTTTGAACAGAACACTAATTTTTGGCAATTTTGGTTTTTAGTGTTCTCCAGTGAGCTATATATTTATGAATTTAAAATGACTTTCAAATTGATTTTCTTTTCAGTTATTCATGAAATCTCTTCCCATCTCTAAACAATTGACAGTGTGGAGAATTTCATGGTCCAACTGGTCATAGTTGGAATCAATTACCTCATTTCAATAGCAAACAATATAAATCTGAAAGTTAAACCCCATTCACTAAGAACACATTGTTAAGCAGTCATTTACTGAAAATACCACAATGAAGGCATTCATCTCTTCTGACTAATAATACTTGCCAAAAATTCTAAGAATGACTATGACCCGAATTTGGAATATTAATTAGATTCACTGGGTTTTAGTAGTTTAAGAATAAATAGCTCAAATCTGGGAGAAAAATAAAAGATTTATTTCCAGAATTATCTTTACTCTTTTCCCCCACACTTGCAAAACATTTTTAAGAAATGATGTAGAAAGGGAAATACAGTGGTTTGAGGAACCAAAAGTTTCTCATAAGCCAAAGGACTCTGAAATAATTTTCATAAAAGTTTCAAGGGAATTCAGACTACAACTAGAATAGCAAAGAAAGAAGTTGGCAAAGAAAAAAATAGATTGTGCTGGAAAATCCGTATCTTGGGTTAAAGACAAGGAAACAATAGATTTTGGCCTTCATGGATTTGGATCAAATATGGCCCTTGACAAACTTTCCAAACTCACATACAATTACAACTCTTTTCAAGTCCTAGACTCACCAAATGATCATTAGGATACTCCTAGCATGCTCATTTCACACCTTCATGCTGAATGTTATTCCATAGCTAACATGCACTCATTCTCCTGCTTTTTAGTTATTTCTAGTCCTTTTTATTTTTTATTTTTATTAGGATGTCTTTGCAGTACATAATGATTGCGTTCCTCAAGAGGAACTGGTGCATGTACCTAATACTTCTTAATTATTTTTCATTCCCTTTCTCTCTCCTCCCACTCTGCTCCATCTCTTTGTCACCGCCCCATTTGTAAAAGATTTATCTCCTTATTCCTGATTCCCTATCTCTTAGTTTGCTCTTTATTTATATTTTGGGTCTAACAATCAGGCCTATCAGTTATCAAGAAACAATTTGAAGAATGGGAAAAATATTTGCCAGTTATTTCTTGGACAGAAGATTAACATCTAGAATATATAAAGAATTGAAGAAAAACTAGACACCCCAAAATAAAAGTTCCAGTCTCAAAACAGACAACTGATGCAAATTGACCTTTCTCAAAAGAAGTAAAGATGGCCAATAAATACAGGTAAAATGTTCAACATCTTGTCATTAGAGAAACACAAAGTACTATAAAACAACACTGAGGTTCATTCTTACTCCAGAAAGACTATCAACAAATAATAACAACTGCTGAAGAAGCTCAGAGAAAAAGTAAACCTGTGCTGTCTTATGTCCTGTTTCAGCCTAAGAATCCAAAGAAGAATGCCAAACTGGACAGCATTACATGTAAGTTTAGGGTGCCAGAGAAGCCAGTGAAAAGGGCTCAATCTTCTTGACTCTGATTGTAGACATTCTACAGAACGTTATTCTCAAAGTGACTTCCAAATTTGGGATGCAGTTTGATACAGAAGTGTTCTGATAGTTTCCAGGTGTGGTGGCACACACCTGCAATCCCAGCACTGGAGAGGCTGAGGCAGGGGGATTATAACAGATTTGAGGACCTTTGAATTACATAATGAGTTCAAAACCAGCCTGAATTACAAACAACCTCTCCCACCCCCCAAAAAAAGTGTTTTGATAGCACTACTACCATGCTCAGAAAGGTCTGATTTCCTTGCTTTATCCACAAAACAGTAAGAGTTTAGACAGTGAAAATATGTCTTTTCCAATTGTGGATTTTCATTGACTAATACATTGCACAATACACGATGAACACTCAGTAAATGTTTGTTAACGTATTAAACTGTGTGGTAAAGCTCTGGGTTTGGGCAGTGTGTTTAAATAAGGCTTTCTACATATTATCTTTAGGCTTTATTTAAATCCTAATGATTCTTTATTCTCCAGGTTTTGCAGGACATAATCCCACTGAGATTATTTTAGAAAATGTTCACCAATATTGTTTTGATCAGTATGAAAGAGCAGTGATTTATAAAATTAGCTCTATAAAATAAACTACTGAGAATCTGTCCATGTTCTGCATTATTTCCTTTTGGCTGTATATGTACTCACCTTGACAGTGAAAGTTTCAAGTGTTTTGTGAACAGTGCTGTTTGAATGCATTTAAAACTTGCCTTTTCTTTTCAGAAGATAAAAGTGAATCTTCATTGTATTCAAAAGATAAATCATTTTAAGAGGAGGAGGATAACCGAGAGAAGTTATTAGAGTAGAAGAAAATATATAGAGTCTATGACTCTATTGGAGAGAAAAGAATATAAATTAGAAGTAATTGCAACTTTACTATGCAAAAATTGTTAGTTACTTCCTCAAACTTGTCATATTTCATTCCATTCCAATTCTATGTGTCAGATGTTATTGTCCACAGTTTATAGATGAGGTGCCACAGAATACGTTTTGAGGTGGATTAAAAAAATGCTGTTGATAAAAAATCAATTTTAGATAATTTAACCAGAAAAGCAAAAATACCAGTTAACATGATCTTTCAAATTTTTTGCAGAAGAAAATGAAACTGTGTTGTAAGAATAATGCTTATCCTAAACAGTTTATAAGTTTTTTGAGTTATTATTTCTAAGAATTTTACTTTCTAAAATGTGACATCACTTTATAAGGTAATTAATTTAATGCAATTAGGAGAATACAATTTGACATGGCAGCTTATTTCTATCAAGGAAGCCTGAACACATGGAACAAATAGACACATTAACAATCAGAATGCTTAGCTTTTAGAAATATTTTAAGTTTGCAAATAATAACCTATATTGGTATAAAAATTGAGGGATCATTTAATGATAAAATATGCTTGAATTTATGTAGGGTCCTAAAGCATCTATTCTTTATTGAGCAGAACTCAACTAGAAACATTGGTTTTTGTATCAATGTGAAAATATTTAAGTATTCTTAAATTTTATATTATATTTCTGTCATTTACAAGAATATAATCGTGCAGTCTAGGAAAATACAACACATATAAGACTGCAGTCTTGAGGGCAATAACTTGGAAAAATAGTGCAAATTTAATTTAAAATAATGCTGCTATTTTTTTCCTGACATTATTTTATGACCATCCAAAGTGAATGAGCCTTCTTCCTAGACTTTGGTTGGTTATTGACCTTTCAGTTTGTTTAAATGTTTGTGTATTGTTCCAAAGAAAATGTTTAATTTTGCTGTGAATTCAATGAGATATGCAGAAAATTGACATTGAAAGTTACTAGTGTGTTTTCTAAAATTTGTAAAACCATTCCATTTCATAAGTGACCTATATTTCCAAACTAATATCTCTTTAAAGTATATTGAACAGGAACACATTGAGTTGTTCGAAGATTATGTCCATAAAATAAATATTTATTTTAACACTATAACACATTCTCTGGAATTAAAGAACCAAGGGTAGTTCTATGTCTATGGATCATTTTTAAAAGCATAGATGAGTCAGATAATATAAATGGAAAGATCAACCTAAGATGAAACAGTAAAGAGGCCAAAAAATGCAGAGACCAAACGGTCAGGGGTAAGAGTGAGGTCAGGATTACAGTGTTTGAAGCAAAGACCAGGAAACTAAAGTGTTGCAAATGTACAAGCAATTTGGGACTGGGTGAGAGGGGATAAGAGAGTTGAGTATAAGCCCTCTCAAGGACCCCTGACAGCAAGGGATGTGGAGTCTCCCTTTATGGGATTAAAGCTTTATGGATATAGTTAGCATGTGGTAGTTTTGTTTGTTTTTCTGCTCTGCTGGGGATCTAAAGCAGGGTCTCAGCCAAATGTTCTGCTACTGAACTAAACCCACAGGCCTTTAGTATATGGTAGTTTAAAAAAACAACAGATAACACAAAAGCATTTTGATGAATTAGATTATTCCTAATCTTAAATATTGTTTGGGACTAAAATGAGACAGTGGACAAAAATATATTTTTCATTTAAATCAAAACTGGCTAAGAAAAGAAAGTCTTTACCATTTCTCTGAAAACTAAAGGTCCATAAGATTAAAGAGGTTTTACCTCTATGCTATTATTCTCCACTTCCATTTCTCTCTATCCTTAACTTTGCTCTTGCTAGTATAAGGTTTTGTTTTCATTTATTCATTATTTTCTTGCACATTTAATATTTTTTTAATTTAAGAAATCACCTGAGAAATGTCAGGCTACTACATAGCCAAAGCTTGAGAAATCAGAGACATCTGATTTTTACCTTTTATTGTAACAGAAAGATGATGTGGATATATATTCTAATGATAATGGTGATGATTTTGATATAGCCGATGTAAGCCAAAGTTCCCATAACAATGAAATGGAGTAAGAAGCAACTGATACAAGCACAGGGGATACAGACATCCTTGATTCAGATGATGAAGAAAACAGCAATGTGAGTACATATTTGACTAGTTAAAATGTTGTAAAATTGTCATCACAACCAAATGGAACAATCCATTGTTAGGACTAGGCTTGAAAATAGAGTGAGGGTCTTGGCAGGGGTGAAACGTTTTGGACAGAATGCCAGAACTGCCACTCAATATTGGAAATTGTATCAGATGAAATGCTACAAGATGCTGTGAAAGACACAAAGGCTGAAATGCAAGTGAAATGTTCTATCTGCACCAAAAGACATATTCAAAAAAGTATTTATTGTAACACCTCACAGGTACACTGAAAGCATTCATAAGTTTGCTGTACTTAGCAGGGATTTCTCATGGTAATCTTAGGAAAGTAAAAGACTTATGGAAAAGTGTTGGATCAAAATATGGCATAAAATCTTATACCCTTGTAGATGCAAAGATTTATTATACTTTCACTAAGAATTTATCCTGAAACTCAGTCATCAGGCCCTTATTCATGTAGTAATAAACCAAATGACATGAGCAGATTTGTTTTCCAATTTCCCAAACTAATTGGAATGTAACATTTCATGCGTGGTTTACTGATTTCCAGTTGATGTTACATTTGAAAACAGACCACAAGCTGAATAGTATGGGAAGAGTATGCAGGAACAAAGCAGAAATTCCAAAGGAAATGTTGCAATTTCAAAACAGAGAACCATGCATCAGCATTGCACCATGATGGAAATATTCATAGGAAAAACTTGACAAAATGAAAGCCTTAGATGGAAACTTTCTACAACAAAACCAAAGGTATAGCAGATGCTGTTGACGAGTTATAGAACTATGCTGTCACTCAAAACACAAAGCATTGGCCAATGGTTGTGTTTTACTCAATCCTAAACACATGTGACACAAATAGTTTGATAGTTTACAAAGAAAATAACTAGTGCAAAATACCAGAGAAATTTTCTTAGAGGATTGGACAGGAACTCATAAAAGATAATTTACAGCAGAGGAAAAACAAAATATTTGTCTGGAGAACTATGCAAAAAAATCCACTGTGAATCACATGGTAAGTTGACAGGTGAGAAGGCAGGTGCAGCAAAGACCTACTACAACAACAGGAAAACCAAATAGATGTCAACTGTGCCTTACCAAAAAAAAAAAAAAAAAGGCAGAAAAACAAAACATATGCTATCAGAGTAAGTGGTATCAGTGAAAATTGTGTATGGAACACGCAATTTTCATGTGTGAAGACTGCGTTGGTCTGACAATTGAAGCAAAGATTATTTTTATTGTAGTGTCCTATTGGTATTTTCATTGTCATTTACATAGGTTTTTATTTCTAATGTTATCTCTTAGGTTTTTTAAGGAAGTGAACAGCTGATGTGAAAATGTTCATGTCTATTCTAAATCCTCAATACAAGTAGATATTTTATTTCACTGATATCTTATTTCCCTGCTAAATGCATATTGTACAACTAGTAGAAACCTCCTGACAAACCAGGAAGAAAAGAAAGGTAAAAAGAATAGACTGCCAAATGGGAAGGAAAGCTAAGAACATGTGTTGTCAGTGTAAGTGTTGTCAGTGTAAGTGTTGTCACCTGTGGAGACTGCCTTGGGGGTCGCAACTAAAGCAAAGATTATTTCTGTGATAGCTTTTTGTTTGTGTTTACAGTGCAGCTTTCATAGGTTTTCCTTTCTGATGTTATCTCTTAGGTTTTTTAAGCAAGTATAAAGCAGATGTGAAAATCTGGATGTCTACTTTAATACTTATTACGTATTTGACATTTTATTTTGCTTTGTTGACACCTTATTATTATTAGCTGTGATAGTTAAAACAAGAATTTTTTGTAGAATACTATAGATATTTTCACTGTAGTTCATATAGAAATTTATTTCTGATGTTATCTCATAGATTTTGTAAACAAGAACACAGCAAATGTGAAAACGTTGTTTATTCTATGCACTCATTACACATTTGATATTTAATTTTTTAAATTTTATTTTCGTCTTTTTGAAACAGGTTGACAGTGAACTCACTTTGTAGTCCAGGAAGGCCTCGAATTCGCAGCAATCCACCTGTCTCAGCATCCTGAGTGCTGGGATTACAGGTGTATACCACCATGCCCACCTGATATTTTATTTTACTGACATCTTATTTTCTTATAATTTAGCTGTGATAATCAAAGTAAAGATTTTTTGATTAGTGCTATTGATATTTTCATTGTAATACATAAAGGAATTTATTTTTGATGTTATTCCTTAGGTTTCATAAGCAAGTACAGAGCTGATGTGAAAATGTTGGCACTTATTGTAAATGTGCAATACATATTAAGAATTTAATACTTTATTTTATTGACATTTATGTTCCTCTTAGTCATGTATTACATAATATAATAAGAAACTCCTGACAGAACAGCAAGACCAGCCACATGTTTAGTATGCCCTACAAAATGGTTAGGAAAGCAAAACACATGTACAGTGAGTGTAAGCAGTATGTGTGCATGGAATGTGCTGTTGTCATGCTTGAAGAGTGCCTTAGGAGTGATAACAGAAATAAAGACTATATTTTTGCAAAGTGCTCTTGGTATTTTCATTGTAGTTCACACAGGAATTTATTTGTTTTTCTTTTTTAGACTTTGTAAACTAAAAACCTGTCAATGTTGAAAATTTTGATGCTGTTTTATAAACTCAATAAATATTAAAAATGCAATACTTTACTTTTTTCCTGTTAGGCACTCATATAATGTAATAAAGCTAATAAAATTGAAAGTAATAATTGATTGGTAGAAATAGTCTAAAGAATAAATGTGGTTTTGTTACACTCGTGATTATGCTCCTTTATGACAAAAATATGAAGAATAGAATCCTTAGAAAGGGGTTTGTTTCAAGATACTGATATTTTAGAGAATGTTTGCAAGGACTACAGATAGAGATTGTAAGAGAAATTTTCAACTTGATTATCTGAGTGGTCTGCAAAAGCAGCAGCTGCTGCCTCTGCACTGCGTAACTGCCACTTCAGTGGCTGGCTCTAGAACCAAACCCTGCTTCCTAGCAAGAAGTCTCCAAAATTCTGGATGCTTCTGACACTACTCCAAGCCTACTGACACTACTCATTATCCTACAAATCAGAAAAATGGAGTCTCACTATAAGTCTCCATTAGAAGCATAGTGAACAATTGAAAGCCCGTAGCACTGAGATTGCAGGAAGACTAGAACAGCCCTGTAAACATTACTTCTGCCTGTCCCTCTACAGCTCACGTAACTGCCTCTGATTCAGAATGCACCTCTTTCTGAACGCTACAAGGGCCGAGAATATACAATTTTCAGCCTCCCCGGTCTTGAGGGCGGGAAGGAGCACACAAAGGTGAAATACATGCTGAACTTCAAACCACAGTATGCATTTTAGTCCCTTCTCCTTGCCTATTGTGGAAGCTGTTGTGATGGAATTCATGAGAAATCATCTCATTATTCATAATCAGTTTTATGGATGTTAATGAAACACTCCTTCCCTTGATCATGTGTAGAGCTTCTGTATGCAATCCATCGTTCTAACCACTTGCCTTTAACAGGTTTTGATTCTAGGCTCCTGTTCCCCTGCAAACTCCCTCATTAGTAACCTGTCATCTCAGGATTGTTTCCCAGTACATGTGAACCAACCACCTGTCATCTAAGTGTCTGGAACTCTCTTTCTATATATTTTTGTCAAGCTCTTAATTCAAAACATAGAAATCTCCTTTTCTTCTGTCTCATAGGGTATTTAAGTAATCCTCCAGATCATTTGCAAGCCTCAAACCCAAGGACCCAATATTTCTTCTCAAGTGAAAGAGAACATAATAATTTTTAAAATATATTTTATGAAAAATGAAGTCAGGCAAAAAGTCAGGGTAATAATTAATTTTGTGATAACTTATCCTGTTATAGTTGATGTTCATTTTGATTGGGGAGCAGGTGAAAAATATCCTGCAATTTTTTTTTAATGATACTGGGAATTGAACCACATACCTTCAAATTGAGCTATATCCCGGTCCCTTTTATAAGTTTTTATTTTTAAGCAGGTTTTAACAAATTGTTAAACTGCCAATGCTTGGCTCCAACTTGCGATCTTTCTGCTTCAGTCTCCCAGAGAGCCTCAATGACAACCATGCACTACCACACGTTGCTGTAGTTTTCTTTAGATCACTGCGGTACTCACTCAATGCAAGATGCTAAAACCACTGCTTTATATGATGCAATTCTATAACACAGGTGTTCTTTATGTTCTTCCTCAGGCTACAGCTTCTGACACAGGCATGTGGTGGAAGATTCACAGCCCTTGCAACCTCTGGCATGCAGCCACGCTTAATTTGATAAACTCCCTTTTGTGCATTTGCCCGTTGGCCGATGGCTGTTTAAAAAACTGCAGTTAGGGTTTAGTCTGTTTATTTCACAGCACACTTCAGATTTCAGGTTTCTTATTGCCTCTTTCACTCTCTCTGTGGAATTCGTATTTATGATCTTCTACTTCCACATATGACAGCTGTAAACTTCCTGTTCCCGTGACGTTCTCGGCCTGAGATCCTGGAAGCCCAGATTTGGCCATTATCCTCCTATCATTATTAACTCCACTGATTTTCTTCTCGCTTGGTTGGGAGATAAACTATGAATTTCTATTAAATACACTATGGGTATCAGATTTTACACCATTTAAGGTTAACACCTACAAGCATATTAATTGCATGAGATTTACTCAACTTTATTTTATATGCATATATGACATATGAGATTTAATCAACTTTATTTTATATGCATATATGACATATAATATTTAAAATATAATTTAAAAATCATTGTGCCATGTTACCATGATGTGATCCTGACTCTAAAAAGTGTTGTTCATTTATTTGGAGAATGGTAGATGCGGCCACACTACAATAGTGAAAGGTAAGTGTTAACATGTCCAACACCGATCAGTTTGAAATTGGTCAACTTCTACAGTTCTCCCATAAGCCAGCTATTGTAGTGTACTTAGAGTAATCAATAGCAATTAAATACATATAAAGTTTGAAATTCCCCTGATCATGCCAGGGAAGAGCCTTTCCCCCCATAACTATGAAATGTGGTGCAGAAAATCATGACAGTCTCTTGCAATAGAATGCAACTGACTAGCTGGAGCTCGGGTCCTCTGATGATTTCACAAGAAGGGCTAGTGACTTCCTTTAAATGTCAACAGTCAGCTAGTAAGTTCTAAAGTGTAGTATTGTTATTATACTCTGGTGCCTGATCTTGTAAAAGATTGCAGTGCTACCTTTGTAGTCGTATAGCAAAGAAGCTCTGCAGCATGACACTCACACTTACAGCTGGGCATCCGCAGTGTCATAGGATGCAGTGGGAGAAATGGAACCTAACAAAGGTTGATTCTGTCCTTATTTCCATGACTTTTCCAATACAATACTGCTCCAAGAGGTCCGGAGAGGGAAGTGCTTGACTTTATTTTTTATTTTTTTGTTATGTCTTCAGGGATGTGTGTATATGCAAACCAAGGAGCACTTTTACGTGTGTGTGGTACTAGGGCCTGAACCCAATGCTTTCACATCCTCAGCCTGTGTGTATGTATGTATGTATTTTTATTTTGAGGCAGGGTCTTGTTAAGGCACTAGGTGCCCAAACTGAGGTTGAACTTGCAGCCCTCCTGCCTTAACCTCCTAGAATGTTGGTATTGCCACAAAAATTGGCAGAATTCTCCTTATTTTATTCTGGTTAACAAAGTCCAATGGAATAGAGCCATATATAAATCTTTTCTGCTGCATACTCTCACATTGAATTTCTGGTCAGTTTTCGAGGAACTTGCTCTCTCTTTACATCTCTTTACATCGTCACACGTCCATGGGAGGAGAATATACCAATCACCAGATAATTCCTTACTATTCACTGGGCTGGTAGTGATGGATATGGATTAGATGGAAAGGAAATTTCCAAGCTATAAAGGTTTTTTTTTTTTTCCCCATGAGAAAAGGAATGCATGATGCACAGAGTGTGGGATAGTGAAAATGTATGTTTTACTTTGTATTACAGAAACTTCAGAAAGAATGTCCAGACTTCCCTAAAGTCCTTGAAGTTTTCTTAGTTTTTCCAGCCGTGGCATTTTCCACTAATCTATCCTAACACCATTTTGCTTTTTTGTACTGGATATGACACTGAAGTACCAGAGAAACATTCCAGACTTTCCTAAGCCACTAGTCCACTCCTGGTGCATCCCTTCCCTCTAGAAATTCTACATTTTTACAGAATCCAGGCTGTCAAAAAAGATTTATTGAGCTGTTAATGAGGCTTATACATCAGGTTTACTAATATGGGGTAATTGCATACAATTTTATACTATTAGTGCTATTTTCTTTAAAGGGCTCCCAAATTGTATCAAACTATGGCTCTAAAATGTGGGTGCCCCATTTCTGGCAATGGGAATAGTGAATTGCTCATCAAAGACTTTATGGTACCGGAGTGAACACATAAGCAGGATGTATTTTCCTCCCTCCAGGCCTGGCACATTTTCCCCAGCTTGGAAGTAATGGTACAGGTGTAGGTTAGTTTTTATTCAAACCAAAGAAGCTATAAAGTCCTGTTATACTTACCAGATCGGACACTGTAACTCCCTGGGCTATATTTTCAAGCTTCTGTTTCTTGCCTGCCATTTCTGCATTTTTTCAGTTGTATTCAATAAAAATGTCAGCACAATAACTAACCTTACAATACTATAGACTATAATATGATCCTCAGAAGCTGTCATTTTGCTTCAAGGTTAAACTAAGGTGGATTGATTCAAGACAGATCTTTCTCAGAAAATGCTTATTATTACTTCTTCATTATTAGAACCATAGTAAAAATCACTTTTGTTGTTAAGTGAAGATCAAAAATGGTTTGTTTTCTCTTCATTAAAAGAACGTATGTCCTTCGATTTCTACAAACTGAATAGAGTACATTTTGGAAAACTTTTTCTGGTTTTATAAACAGTATTGTATTTCTCCTTTTTCTGTCTTTGTAATAAAAAGAAGTTTATAAATAAAACACGACAGAAAAACTTTCTGAAATATGCTTTGCCTTGACATCATGCTGCTGCTTTAAATTCACATCATATTTTCTGGTCTAAAATTATTTTCTTCCCTTGAGATTTCACCTACCCTGGATGTACACACTTCAAAATTGAAAATGGCATGTTAGTGTGTATTATGTGACTTTCCTATCTAGTGTTTTATCATTTGGGTTTTGTTTACTAAAGATAGTTTATGTATCTCATTGGCAGGTGAATGCAAGTATTAATGATAAGCATGAGAGATTTGGAATTAAACCCAGCTCCAAGAAAATATTTGGAAAAAGTTTTGGTGACCGTAATAATAATATCTTCTTAAAATCTTTAATTGATATTTGACATTAGGCAAATAGATTCAAATTGTTTGGTGTAACAGTATTCTATTAAAATAAAATCTAGTGATTAATTGGAATTATGTACACTTCGTTCACATTTTTCTCCTTAACAGGACAAAGTAAAATTGAATCACAGTGTGGTGATGTTACTTGTTTACTGTGTCCTCATATGAACACTTTTGAACACTTTTAAAAAGAAAACTGTCCTTAGTGGTGTAAGCACCTGCCTGGCAACTCGAGGTTGTAAGTTCGATCCCCGGTAGCAAAAAAAAAAAAAAAAAAAAAAGCTGTCGATTCACCTTGATTTGTAGGTCTCTTTGGGAAATAAACATATCTTTGTGGTTGAAAGGAAAAAAAAAAAGCCCAGGTGGCTACTATCTGATCTATTCGTTAGTCAGTTCTGTCAGTCAGTTCAGGCTTCTATCTCTGATATGTATTATGTATGCATGTTTTCTCCCAGTTGACATTTTTTCTTTATTGACTCAAATTGACAGAAATCTTAGCCTTGTTCCTCTTTTTCTTTTTTGGCCATGCAGATCAACTGGGGATTAAAAGGGAAGAAATAATCACATGTTAAGCAAACTGTCTTGTAGCAAGGCAGTCAATTTAAATAAGTTGAAATGGAAGCTTAAATTTTTTAATGGATTTTCTCTTTAAGTCTTACTTCTCTTCTTTAAGCCTTATTTAAAAATAATTATTTAAACACATTTATATACTTTATAATGCTATGAAATATTTTATACATAAAAGTGAACTTTAGTAAGTGATCTGGTTACTTTCCAGTTGCTGGTACGCAACATCGAAAACCCAAACTGGATTGAAGGAGAGGTATACTGTGCGCATGGCTTCAGTTCAGGGTCAGCTGGCTCCACGGTGGAAGCAGCATGGTGGGGGTGCTTCCTAGGAACCAGGAAGCAGACAGAGAAGGCAGCAGCTGGTGATAGGAACACACCCTTTCAGGAAATGCCCTCAGTGACCTGCCTCTACCTAGGCCCCACCTCCTAGAAGCAATTCAGCTATGAAATCATCAAGTGGACTAATCGACTGATGACTTGATCTGATGATCTTCTGAACATAAGAGACTTTTGAGGGTCATTTCAGATCCAAATCATAAGAGTGAGGTATAATGTAAATTTAACAAATACAAACACATTATGTATACATTTTGATAGGTTTTGAAAAAAATGCATATCTATATAAGGCCTAGAATAGCAACATCCATAATTCTCTTAACCTTACATTTCTTCCATGGCTCTTCTCAGTTTTCTGTACATCCATCTACCCCAGGCAATTGCTGGACTGCTTTCTGTCACTAAAAATGATATTGTCTTAGTTTAGAATTTCCCATAGACTCATGCTCTGTCTTGTCTCTTACTGCTGGTCTCTATGTCTTAGCTTGACACATTTGTGTTTCATTTGTGTTGCTACTTCATCAGTAGTTAATTTATTTTTTTACTGATGAGTAGTTTTCTACATAATATGCCTTCGCTTCTTGAAGACAGCAGAGATGTTCCAGTCATTAGTCATTGCACTATGTGAAAAGTATATAAATATTGTTGCATAAGTAACTAGAAAAGAAACTGCTTTATTATGTATAATATGTGCTTTCATCTATATGGGAAACTAAATTAGAAAAGGTATTACTCCTAAATTTTGTATGGAAACAAAAAGTTCCCAAATAGCCAAATCAATTCTAAAGAAAAAAAGAGGAAAACTGTGACATCATAATACCTAACTTCAAAACATACTACAAAGCTATAGTAACCAGAACATCATGGAGCTGGCACCAAAGCAGACACAAAAGCCAGTCAAACACCACACAGAACCAAGGAAGAAACACAGGGATTTGCAGCCAAATGGTTTTCAATGAAAATACTAAGAAGAAAACACAGTCTGTTCATGAATAGTGCTGGAAAACTGATTTTCTATATTGATACTGAATGCCGCAGCTTTGGTTAACTTATTTAATCATTATAATAGTTTATAGATTAGCTATCAGTTTTCATGTAAGTAATAGCATCATCTTTACATTTCATGTAGTCCTGTTGCAGACATTGCATATGTACCTACATACACAAAGTCCCAAGTGTTAAGCCCAGTGTGTAAAATAAAGAGTAAAAGCAGATATTTCGACTGCTTTCTCAAATTAGTATTAAAAGAAATATTTTTCTCTGTTATTTAGGAGGTTAACAGTTTTCATAAACACTGCTTAACAGGTTAAAGAAATTTCATTCCACTTTGCTATAGTTTGGATTGGGAATGGCACTCAACGTTTCCTGTACACATTTAACACTCATTACCCCTAGTGCTATTGGGAGGCTATGGGGCCTCTAAGAAATGGGGCCCACTGGGAGGTCTTAGGTCACTGAGGACACAGCTCAAAAGGGGCAGTATGATGCCAGCCTCTTCTCCTTTCTCTTTATTTCAGTTTCAACCCACGAGGTGAGAAGCTTTGCTCTGCCATGAAATTCTACCACAAAAGCTGGGTGTGGTGGCGCACGCCTTTAACCCAGCACTGGTGAGGTTGAGGTAGGTGGAGCATTGTGAGTTCGAGGCTGTCTTGGGGTACAACGTGAGCAAGGCCAGCCTGAACTACATAGTATGACCCTGTCTCGAAAAAAGTAAGGCCCAGAGTTTAGCTCAGTGGCTTAAGTGCCTGCCTGGTGGGCACGATGTTTTGAGTTCAATCCTCGGTACCGAAAAAAAAAAAAAAACTTCTACCATAAAGTAGTCCCACAGGTCCAAGGTACTGGCCAACAGATCCAGAACTGAAATCTTGAAACTCGAAAGCCAATGTAAATATTCTCTCCTTATAGGTTGGTTACTTCAGATATGCATTGTATTAATGGAAATTGACTAAGACTCACTTTTAGTTTCCCAAAATATTTTATTATGAGTAGATATTGATATATAACAAATACTCTTTTCTTCTATTATGCTACTACCTGTTAATATTTCTTCATTATATGAATTTGTGAACATTATTTGATTTTTCAAATATTCAACAATATTCCCCTTCTATGATAAATTCAAATTTTTTGTAAATTAACTGTATAGTATTAGATTTCATTAATGCTTCTGTTTGGATTTTTGTATTCATGTTTAAAAATTAATTTTTCCCATAATTTTCTTTTCTTAAAATGTTCTTGTGAAATTTTGTTATAAAAAATGTTAACATCACAAAATAAGCTTGCTAATATTTTCTGTTTTAATATTCTGTAAAAGAATATTTTTTAAACTTGCTTTTTCTTCTATAAATTTTTCCCATAATCCACCATAAGCATAATTTGAGTCTGGATTTTTGTGCATGTATTGAAAAAGTTTGAGAAGTATTAAAACTTCTTTTATCTCAGTTTTGGTAAATGGTCTTTTGTGGGATATTATCCTTTTAGTACTTGTTTAAATTATAACAGAAAATTATTATCTATATTTCATAGTTTTTCCTATAAAGTGATATTTCTTTTTTTAATCTCATAAGGCATCATTTATAAGTTCCCAAAATATATTTTTGTAAAAATTATTTATTTGAGCCTTCTCTCAGTACCTAAAATTTATTCTATCTTCATAATAACATTTTTTCTGTATGGGAACCTTTCCATTGTGCTTGAAGAAACTCCTTAGAGCATTTTTGAGCATGAATCTGCTTGGAACAAATATCCATTAAGTTTTATTGTCTGTAAAGAAACATCTTTATTTCAGAGAGTTATTTCAACTGCATTTAAAAAATCTAGGTTTGTCCATTATCTTCTTAATGGCCTAGCCAATGTTTGTCTTTTGACTTGGATATTTATCCACCACAAGTCAGTTGTTCGTCTTATATTTGCTACTTTGAAGGCAGATGACATTTTTTTCCTCACTAGTTTAAAACTATCTCCAAATTCTTGAATTATTCTCTCAAGAGATGATGTCTATACACAGTCCCTTCTATTGAAACTGGTTGTACTACTGACCCAATGTCTTCAATAAAACAGTGTAAATGGCATTGTACAGATGTTGAAGTTGGATTAGAAATGATGACAAAGCTGTCATCCAGAACACTCAGATTAATAACTAATTTTGAAGCTTTAATCAAAATGTAAGCATTCCTTATACCCTGGGGCCAGCTCATTCCAATAAAGCTCAAATGGGGCTGCATAGAAAGACTATATTTTGAATCATTGTTTTGATGGGAAACAAAAGGCAAAGAGATATCTAGAGTAAAATACATTGAAAACACATTGAAAAATTGGTTATACTTACAAATTGACTCTGACATTTTCTAATATATTTTAATTCAATTAAAATGATGAGTGGTTTTTGAGTGCTTACCTATAGTCATTTTGTATCATTAGACAAAATATGTTCCCTTTCTTCCTAATGGTAAAATCCTATAATTCTAAATAAAGTGAAATATATACAGTATTAAGAGAAAATGAATAATAATAATTTCAACATTCTCAATGTTACACTGCTTTCAGTTATGGCTCCTGGGATAAGTCAAATGCCCTATATAGCATAAATATTAAAGTCCAATACTAACCTGTTTTATAAGCAAGGTAGTCATATTGCCATTTCTTATATTTCTTGCAGAATGTCTGTTCCCCTCATTATAGGTTATTGCAAGTCTCCAAGGCCTAGAATATCTGTGCCTTGGAGCTATTTTCTAACAAAATAAGAATGCATTTCCTCTTGTCACCACACAAGCTGTATTGTAAAGATTGCCTCAATTATAGCATCATTGATGTTATCTTAAGCAGAATTGATTTTGTTTTCATGTAAGAATGAGAGTTGGCTCAGTAAAAGCTTTGTAAATGCTATGCTACTGCACTTCCACATACCTGGATCACCACATCATTATGGCTTTGTATAATGATATCAATATTATTTGGTACTTATTTTAGATATTTCAACAGAAAATCCTTTGAGATATATTCTACCATCTGTTTATTATAGGAAAAAAACATTATTTAGAGTTCATTATCACAAAATTAAAACAAACACTGCAGTTCTTTAATTTTGCATTATGATGCCAGTGTCAGTTATCAGTGTTATCCTGGTTAAGAGCACAGATTTTTTTAGACTTGAATAAATTTTGCCATTCAGCTTTGGCATTCTGATAGATGTTGTGAGAAACATGTTATCTGTGTTGAAGTTTTTATTTATCTTTCTATTTTTTTGCAAAGATAAAAAAGAAATATTTTTAAATTGCTAATAATTGAGTTTCAAACCTGAATATACTCAGAATTTGTAGGTAGCATTACTCGCCCTTGCAATGAACACCGGTTCTTGACTTCTTTCTTTTCTTTCTGTTCAGCTATTTCTAACTAATCTCTGAACATTTTAAAAATCAATTTTAGCAAAAAGTTACATTTATCAGTGAAAATGGGCAAAAACAACAAAATAATTTATAGCATGATTAAAGGACAAAACTAAGATCCAAGTGAATTAGGTTTTACTTTTGATCCTACAATTTAATATATGATCATGGAAAGTCATAAATCTTCCTTTATAGAGTAGGAGGAATATATTTATAAGTTCTAAGTTTTTCTCATCAACTATGCAAAAATTTTCCATCGGCTAGCATAACTGTAGCCACATCTAAGGTATTCATAAAAATGCTTAATTACTGCATTATTTATTATTTCTAGCTTCAGAGAATATATAACTTTTCTTCAAATACTTATATTTCCTAGGTTCATATCACTATCTTTCAACTTTCTTCTGTCTTTGGAGAATTCAGTTTTGTACCAGAAATTAAAACATTTTAAATTACCTTAGAGAGTTAAAAGATTTAAAGTTAGATGAAAGTGCTAAAGTGGGATCAAATGTAGTATTTAGGAAAGAAAACCCAAGAATCGAATCACCTTCATCCTACATGTGGAATATAGACTTGAGATGGACAGGCAAATGGTGATAGAAGAACTAGAAAGTGGAATAGAGGGACAGGTGCAATAAAAATCATATGATGCCTGTATTTCATTTGTTAAACAAAGCTAAATAGATGCCAAGTTGAAATTAAATAGTAAAATTTAAGTACAATGGATGCTACACATAATAGAGATATTTTGGGGCTGTATCATAAATATGAATTCCCTTGCTGTACACACATAAATATGGAGAGAATTATATTAGTAATTCAAGGAATTTTCAATTAAATATTTAGAAATATGGAAATATTTAGTTAAAACTTCAGCATAATGTTGCCAAATCTGAGTAAATACTAAAAATGGTACCAGATTCATAATGTACTATTCCTTCTGGTTCTATTATCCCAAAGGGAAACAGAGCTAGCAAACAGGATAATTCTGAAAACATAATGTAAGAAGGAAACTTTTCTCATTTTTATGCTGTATTCCCCAGTGAAAACATCCATCCATACCCCCCCTCCCATTTATCTAACACACTTTCTCTCTATATATTGAAGATGCAGATTTTCTACTATTTATACTCATCACTTAGCCAAACATCCAAATACATTCAATCATAAAAATTGAAAAAATAGTCTTCCATTATTTTCTTCAAATTATACTCATTTATTAATTATCTACTAAGTGGTCATATTTTCTGGCTTTACACCTGGAGTTCTGATATTTATAACTGCAAAATTTTAACAGTTATTTAAAATTGTTTCTCAGTGGGTGATGTTTATAGTAACCTAGTAAGGTTTAACTGAGGATCAGTTTAAAAACATTGTCCCAAAAATGGTAATAGGAAACAGTAAGGTTGCTCTTTTTCAAAAGGGATGGGAACCAAGGGCTGGAGGGAAGGAGTTGGGAGAGGAGCAGAAGGAAACTGAAAACACTTTAAGATATGTTATGCACATGTATCCACTGGTCACCATGAATGTAATCATTCAATATGGCAAACATGGACTAGTAAAAATAAAACTGTAAAAGACTGGTGATCGTAACACCCTTATGTTCTGTTTTCTTAGAACTGGTGCTGCCCTAATTTATTGGATGCTTGCTCTTGTCTCCTACTACATGAATATGTCAAATTTCAATCAATTGTTTTTTAATCTTGAGACATTACTTACTAATATTTTGCTTTTCAAAATACTGTTATGGAACTAGCATCTGTGCAACTCTTCACGTATTGTTCTAGTTAAACTTTAATGATGATTTTCAAAACCTCTTCCAAAGTAATTAGAATGAATTAAATTCCTACAAGAGTTTATAAAATTCTCTTGGCCATCCCTAAACATCTCAGCTTCCTTCCTTCCCTCCTTTGCTCCTTCCCCTCTCTTTCCTTCCTTCCCTCTCTCTTCCCTCCCTTTACCCCCTCTTCTTCTCTCTGTTTCTGTTTCTCTCTGTCTCCATCTCCGTCTCCATCTCCGTCTCCATCTCTGTCTCTGTCTATCTCTGTGTCTCTCTGTGTGTCACTCTCTCTCTGTCTCGCTTCTCTCTCTTTCTCTCTCTCTCTCTCCCTCTCTCTCTCTCTCTCTCTCTCTCTCTCTCTCTCTCTCTCTCTCTCTCTCTCTATATATATATATATATATATATATATATATATACTAGAGAGAGCTTGAACCAGGATCCTTCCACTGAGCTACTTCCCAGGCCATTTATTTGTTTTTCTATTTATTTATTTGACAGGATCACCCTAGGTAGCAAAGTTTTTCAGACTGGGCTCAAACTTGCAATCCTCCACCCTCAGCTTCCTAGCATGCTGGGATTACAGGCATCACCACCGAGAGCAATCTCAATCTCTTATAATTAGCCTCTACTTGATAAAAAAATGACATCATTTTCATTTCCAAACTTTCTTGGCCACTTTAGGAGATATTTGTCTGTAATGATTCATATGAAGGCATTTGTTGGATTGTCCATCTTTTGTACTCTTGTTATACATGAGTTCTTTAGAATTTAAGGACATTAGCTCTTGGTTTCTATTCCATATTACATTATCTATTTTTCCTTTATAGTATTGTTTTCCCACTGCTTGTTGTTAAAGATTTAATTTTCATGTGCTCCCCTCTGCTCTTTTCTGTTATTTTTTGTAGTTTCTAGTTTCTGAGCTTCTGGCTTATTTGTAGAAGCTTCCTCCTGGTGAGAAAGTTTGAAAACATTGGCAGTGCATTCATGTCTGTTCAGTTCCCTGGAACAGTAAAACCGGTTCTCCAAATTTCTAGAACACCAGGTTTGCACGTTTCCTTTCAGACTTCCACTACAACCATTGGTAGAAGTGGATGTTTCTCCAGCAACAATCAACCTTTGATTGGGATGAAGAATGGCAATGATCATAAAGGCTTTGTGAAGAATGCTTTTGTAAAAATTATCATTTTTAAAAGACAACAATGTATATTGAGCAGAAAGAGAGATGCATCACAATGCACGTCACAAGAATAGATTTAAAGACATACTCTTGTGTGCTCAAGTCACATGAGACTGGAAACTTGGTAAATAATGTATTTACAAATAATTTACAGCTTTAATCTTGACCCAATCTTAAGTCTTCCCTAGCCAAAAACAATATGTTGACTTCTATTTGACAGTATTTGTCACTTTTAACTTTTCCTTCCACAAAGTTTTGGAAACAACCTAATATCTACCTTTATTACCTATTGCTTTGGAAACAATCACTTCAAAAAATAATGACTTAATTCACTAATGATCATTTATTATTATTTGTCATTTTTTAAGGACTGACAGGACTCAGTGAAGCATTTCTAAATCAGACTCTTTCCTTTGGGAACTTCCACTTAGCAGCCAGTGCCAGAACCATCCAAAGGCTAAGTCACATGTCTGGCACCTGAAAGGAAAAGTCTCGAAGAGTGGAGGATAGATCAATTGTGTCTTCTCAATTTCTGTTCCTCCATGGCCACTTCAGGCAATATCTCTAGCATGGTAGTTTCTGGTTAGTCAGACTTCTTCAACATAACTCAAGATTGCAAAGTCAACATCCAAAATAAGCCAGAGACAGAAGTGGGGGAAGGTTAGGGAGGAGAGATACTTGTTTTATTTCCAGGAATATTTGTAAAATTTAGTTCCAAACCAGAACTCCTTTTAGTGTTAAATATTTAAAATTCTTTACTTTTTTTGAAAGACTGTCAAAAATATCGTTCAATTCTATCTCTTTACTAGATTAAATATTCATTTATAAGAATAAGTAATTTTGAAAAGAAAAACTGAGAAAGTAAAAGGAAGAGACACATAAACTGAAATCCTTTAAGGTTCAAAATGAGGTGAAACAAGAAAGTAAAGAAATTGTGGGAAAAATTAAAATTGAATGAGATTATGAAAACAACCCAAAATATATCTGTATACAAATAAGCTGATTACATGCAACAGATGGATTCAATAAAACTTCAGTTATTTCCTGTTTATAATTAATACAGTTTAATTCAATACGATGGAAAGTTGTAAGGTAGATATATATTTACTTTGTATATTCAAAATAAATACATACACAAAGAAATACATATGCAAAGAAAATAGGAAGATATACATATATATTTATCTACATTATCAATTATGATCCTCTAGAAAACTAATCAATGTAGTGTATTCTTTCAGTTTCTCGCACCATGGAGACAATACTATGAGAGATTAAATAGGTTCTAAAATGTACAATAGATATTATGAAATGGGAAGAATTTGTTGAAAAGGAAAAAAAAACTAGGATGGGTGAAAGAGAAAAGGTCAGTAGGGTAAAAGGAAAAAATGCAAGTCAGTTATACTACTGTTTCCTTGTTCACTAAAAAGAAAAGTTTGTGCTAATATTGATTGGAGAAATTTCTATGCCCATATATTGTACCCTGAGCAAACTACTTTAAAGATAACAGCATGTAATGTATTAACTATTGTTATTCTCCTAATATTCCATTTTACCTTTTTTCTATAAAATAGAACCTTTTAAAAAGACAGTATATTCTCTTGAATTATCTAATAGGATTTCTCTAAATCCAATACTTCAAAAGCTGAAAATATTCTTAAGTGAGTTTTCAATATTTGATTGCCACCCATGTTACTCTTAAAAACTTCCAAATTCAGTGCAAATCATAAAATATATTTAATTATTATCTCAGAACAAAACATGTAAGAATATTCTTCTTTCATTTTTTCGCAGTATATGCAGCTTCAAAATATCTCCAGAACTGTACTACTTCTTACCACCTTCTCTCACTACTTTTTCTAACCTATTATTCCATGTCAAATTAATTAGTGCAAAATTGTATCTGTTTTCCCCACTCTTTCATTGTCCCTTTTATCTACATGTACCTTACTAGGTTTAGGGAGCTTGTTAATCAGAATAAAATTAATTTCATTCTTCTTCAAATTCATGCATTAATGATATATTTAATAAATTAAATGTCTATGTCTCAAATGAATCACAAAGAACATGTGATTGCGTGCTGATGGAATTACTAAATACTATTTGATTTAAAAAAACCCAACCAATGACGAGTAAAACAGACTCAACTATTAATTCAATAGTGCATAAAATATATGAGTAAAATCTTGTAGAGTAAATTAAGTTATTGTGTAAATAAATTGCTCCACCCTCTAAGCTGGTATATAGAAGCTAAAGCACATTTGAAGGGCTTTAATGTGCTCAGCACGCTTTTATCATCTTCCTGGCTTTATCTGACCCTCCCCCTCGAATCCTATCCCAATATTATTAATCTCTTTGTTCTTCTGTGACCTCAACAAATACAGCTTTTCCTCAGGGCTTGTCCATTTAAATACTTTTCTCTGGATATCTTCTGAGGTCATTCCCTTATCTTTTTTAGGTCTTTTCACTCTAAAACCAGTCAAAAATATTATTTCTGTGACCATACTTTTTAAAATTGTATCTCTTTCCTTTCCAATCATGGTTACTCTTAACCTATTTTTCTGGTGAGTCTTAAAGAAACATTAATATTTCCACTATTAATTTTCTTTTTGCCTTTCTTCAGCAAATAATATAACCAAGAGAATAAAAATTTATTTCTGTGGTATTCCACAATGTATTTGTAAGCCATAAAACTTTACCTGACCATATTGGATATTCAAAGTATTCAATACATATATGCTGAGTAGGTGATTGACTGAATAAATGAATTATGCACTGCAGGAAGAGGGAATGTGACTCAGGAAATAATAAAACGCATGTCCAGGATAAAGTATGACAATTATATTAAAGTTTTTATTTCAAAAATGCTTACATAGGCTAACTGGATTATCTTATTTTTCCAGTACTCTCAACATTAAGCACATTAAAACCCTTCAAATATGCTTTAGCGTCTATATAACACTTTAGAGGGTGGAGCAATTTATTTGCACAATAACTTAATTTACTGTATAAGATTTTAATCTTATACATTTTAAGCACTATGAAATTAATAGCTGAGTCTATTTTACTTGTCACTGGTTGGGTTTTTTTTTAATTAAAAAATATTTAGTAATTCCATCAGCACCAAATAACCAAAAATCTAGAAAAAACTGCTTTGAAGCATGGGAAGTTCATACCTCAAATAATTATTTAGGAAATACATTTTCTGCAGTTTCAACTTAGAGTTCACATGAAATAGTATTTGAAATAAACATGTGGAGCAAAGGCCAAGGTTAGTCACATTAGGCTCCGTTCCCATAGCTCTTAACCCAGCAAGACAATGGAACTAGCTGAAATCCTTGACATGCCTGTTGGCTGTTGGCAACCACATGCCTGCATATGGGCCTGTTTTCCTTAATGGCGTATTAAGATAGAGTTTGGAGCAGCAGGAGAAATTAAAATTGTAATACCAGAAGACTCAGCCATAAATGATTTTTATCTCATGCTTGTTCAGTTAAAAACGCTTAATCACTTGACAATTTAAAAAGTAAAATTTGTAAGCGTAACACCCATTTACCCTAAAGATCACATTCTATGTCTTAAGTGTAGGTTCAAGGAATAATATTCAGAACTCATGTTTTTTAGATGTGTGATCTTACTGCTTCTTGGTTTGCATGTCTTTTTCCTCAGCACTGTAATAAACTAACACTATTCAGAATCAGCTTCGGTAGATGTTGAGTCAGTGGCTAGCATTGAGTCTCTGCAGGAAGTACAGAAAATTCTTTCTAATCCCTTTTCTGGATTATATACTCTTCATGAAATAACTTAATTTAGCCCAAGTTAAATGCATTTGCTGTTACTATACAATAATGGCAGCATATAAGAGATTATGTCCATACTATTATTGTCTAGTGAGGGTTGCTGCAGAAGAAAAACATTGAATAATAATTCAAAGTTGCATGATTTATTGGAAAAGTACTACTCACACAAAGAAAAAAAAACTGCTAAGGGAGTTAGCAAAGCATGTTGTGAAGGGAAATAAGCTACAGAACAGTGTGGCTTCCAACCCAGCATTGGCCTGATTCATGACGTAAGGATAATATTCTGCAGCTTAACTCTCCAAAGACTTGTGCCACGTTTTTTTCAAAGGGTTAGAGTTTTATGTGTGTCAAGCAACAGCTACTTCATTGGTCAAAGAATGACCCCCTAACTTCTCTGGTGATATGAATTTCTTTTTTCCAAGGGAAGTCCTTTCAACAAGACCAAACCACCTATGCTCTTGGGTAGGAAGAATCAATATAGTGAAAATGGCCATACTTTCAAAACTGTTATACAGATTCAATGAAGTCCCAATCAAAATTCCAATAGCATATCTCACAGAATTAGAAAAAACAATCCTAAAATTCATCTGGAACCAGAAGAGACCTAGAATAGCAAAGGTGATCCTGGGCAACAAAGACAAGACAGGGGGCATCGCAATTCCTGACTTGAAATTATACTATAAAGCTACTGTGATAAAAACAGTGTGGTACTGGCAAAAATACAGAACCAAAGATTAGTGGAATAGAAGATGCAGAAACAACTGCAGACACATTACTTATCTTATCTTTGACAAAGGTGCCAAATACATTCATTGGAAGAAAGATAACCTCTTTAGTAAGTGGCATTGGGAAAACTGGCTTTCCATATGCCGAAGATTAAAACTGGACCCATATCTTTTACCATGTACTAAGCTAAAATCTCAATGGATTAAAGATCTTAATATTAAAACAGAAACATTAAATTTACTGGAAGATAGAGTAGGTAAAACTCTTTAAGACATTGGTATAGGCTATCACAAAGAATCAACAAACGGGATCTCATCCCACTGAAAAGCTTTTGCACAGCAAGAGAAACCAGCAACAAAGAGACAACCCACAGTGTGGCAGAAAATGTTTGCCAGCTGCCCCTCAGATAAAGAATTACTATCAAGAATGTATAAAGAACTCAAAAAAAAATCAGTCAGATTTAAAGACCCAATCCACAAATGGCCATCTGAGATGAACACACACTTTTCAGATGAAGAAGTACAAATAACAAATAAATATGTGAAAAAATGTTCAACAGCACTGCTAATTTGAGAGATACAAATTAAAACAGCACTGATATTCCACCTCACCCCAGAAAGAATGGCTAGTATTAAGAAGTCAACCAATAATAAATGCTGGTAGGGCTATGGGGGAAAAGGAACCCTCCTTCGCTGTTGGTAGGAATGCAGGCTGGTGCAACCACTGTGGAAGTCAGTGTGGTGATTCCTCAAAAATCTAGGATTGGAGGTCCCATTTGACCCAGCTATTCCTCTTCTGGAAATCTTCCCAAAAGAATTAAAAACATCCTACCACAGTGATATATATGCACCTATGTTTATAGCAGTGCAGTTCATAATATCTAGATCTTGGGAACAACCTAAATGCCCATCGACTGAGGAATGGGCAAAAAAGATGTGGTATTTCTATATAATGGAATACTACTCAGCTATAAAGAATGATAAACTGGACACTTTCATACTTAAATGGATGTTCCTTAAGAACATACTTATCAATGAAATAAGTCACACATGTGTAAGCATTGCATTGTTGCGCTTGTGTGACAAACTAAAACAAAAACTAAGTATATGTTTATGTACATGTATATAAAAATAGTTAAAATAGTAAAAAAAAAAGAATTCGCTAAGATTTTGATAGATATTGAGGTAAATCTATAGATAAGTTTAGGGAGAGTAAATGTTTTGATATTTGTCCAATTCAGAAAAAAACCAAAATACAGGACCAAACCATTAGCCACCATACTAGCAGCCACTAAGGAAAGGATGCACTAGCTAAAAAGGGGAACTAGTAAAGAAATCAACATGTATACAGTTCACACATTATACTTGAATGAATTTCACCACGTCTAGGAATAAACTATTCAAGATTCTGGCTGATTAAAACTTTCAGGTTCATCAGGGGTTTTTTTGTTGTTGTTACCGGGGATTCAACTCATGACCTCGCACTTGCCAGGCAGACGCTTGTGCTGCTGAGCTAAATCCCCAGTCCCTGGAAGCATCAGTTTTAAAGTAACAAACTATAAACTGAAATGCTTTATATAATCCAAAAACAACATCTTATATTCCCCATTTCCCTTATTGCTGTGAATTGGATATAGTTTCTGCATGTCCTTCAAGGATTATGTGTTGAAATCTAATCCCCAATGTGAAGAATGGAAAGAATCTAAATAGTACGCTTGGGTGTGACTACTTCATAAGGTGAATAGTATTAGATAAAAGTTTTAGAGTGAGTCTCCCATGATTGAATATGTGTGTTTTTATAAGATGGAGAGAGATGAGAAAGATTAAATTCCCCAGAACTCTGTCTTCAAGAAGGCCATCACTAGATGTGGGCTCTAAGACCTGGACTATAGCCGTAACCCAGTAAATGCCTTTGTTTAGAAATCACCCACCTTTAACTATTTTATTACAAGAGAAAAGCTAGATGAATATATTCCTCTGCTACTCATGTTTTTTTCCTTCCCTCCTCATTATGAAGTATTTCTACTATTAATGTGGTTTGCTTGGTGAGGCGAGCCTGGCCTTCATCTCTGAGAGGAAGGTCGGAATCCCAATCTTTCCGTTTTAATCTGCTTATGGTGGCTGTACTTGGACATTTCCACTTAACACTGGACACTGAGGTACCAAGAGATGCTTAGTAGAGCGTATGAACACCAAGTATTCATCCCTTTCATACCACATTAGGAAGTATCAGCAGGTCTACATACTCATGGAATTCAACTTCAATCACTCTGTTTAATATTGTTAACTACTTTTTTGTGTCTATTAGTCTATTAAAATAAAGAGTCCAAAATGACTGTGTAGTAGGAGCTTAACATATGCACCCCTTAATGGAATTTTCCTGTCTCTGGAAACTAGATATTTTTATGACATCCCATTACGGTTACGATCCCTCTCTGAAAATCAGACTTTATTTAGTTTAAAATAGTGGGACAATAAATCAAATATCCCCAAGAAAGTTTTATTTATTTTTTAGATGATGTTTAGATGTTGTATTTTAATATAATTAATTTTATTGGTACATTTTAGATATATGTAATGATCTATTCATCATAGAGAAATTGTACCTGTACTTGATATATTTTGATTTCTCTACTTTTCTCAACTTCCTCTCCTCCCTTCAGCCTATCTTCCCTTCCCTATTTGCAAAGCTTTGTTTTCAATTTTTCCTTTTTTTAATCAATTTCCCCTTTTCACTTCTTCCCCAAGAAAAATTTAAAAGTAAGCATCAGTTCCACCTCTGTTCCTTAGTTCTCAGACTTATGCATCCTACCAGCTTGGGCCTAAGAATGATATGATAGTTGTTAGTTTTGGTTGTAGTCCAAATTTTGAAGTGTAGCACTCTATTCTCCAATGTATCAACTCAAAGCTGGTTTCTCGTCTAGGTCTTCTACAGACCTTTTTTCTATTGAATTAAGTCAGGCCTTTCTGGAAATTGTCTTCTATAATGGGAGCACTCAATCACATTGTTGTGGCCACTGTCACAACACCCTCATGATAGCCTTTATGTAATTAATGCAGATACTCTATTAACCCTTGAACCAGAGAAAGCAATAGCAGGTTATATATTTATGCCCATATCCAGAATAAAAACCCAGGCTAGTTCCGGAAGAGTCACTGACATTTCTTGATTGCAAAGTGTTCCATTTAACTAATTTAAACATTAAAGACCTCTTTCTGAGAGATGGTCCCATACTATGGATTGAACCTCATTCTCTCCTGATGACAGGATCAGTGACAACAGAGACATTAACTGGATTCATATTTGTGAGAGAAATCCATGATGGGTCCATGAATATCTTCTATCTATGCCATATGGTCACCTCACCAGGATTCAGCTATATGGACATACAGAGTTTCCAAGCCACCGGGAACTAAGACACTTCACTGCATCATATCTTTCTGCCACGATCTTTCTGCCTTGGAGCCTGCTGATCATGGACTGAGTACATTTAAAGCATGAGCCAAATTGAACTTCTCCTCCTTTAAACTGTAGGTGTTGGGTATTGTGTCAAACAGAAGGAAAACTGGCTAATATAATAAAGTTATTATACTATCTTATTTGTAGAATGTCAAGAAAAAGGTTGTAAACATATAGTACAGATGCAATCTCTGTAGACCTAACTTTTTGGCACATGAATGACATGTGACATGAGATAAAAATTGCTACAACACTAGTGTAGATAAATTGAGAGGCTGTGAAGTGATGTGAAGGCTACTGCAGGGAATCTCTTCTCTTACCTTCATTTATATGGATTCAGCACAGTATTTGGCAAATTTCTGTCATTACTTTTAATTCTGTGGAGCTGTGGCTGGTTGAATCTGAGGATGCTGACTGCATAAATATGAAGGAAGAAACTATATATAATAAAAGTTCTCTCACATGATTTCTCTTACAAGGTGAATGATTGGGTACTATGTGAAATTCTGCCCTGTTAAGATAAAGTCTATATAGATTTCTACCTAAGGTTTGTTTCATAGAGTGATTTTGGCAGAAGACAATTTGAGGTTACATTTGATGGTGAAATGTGGCTGTTCACCAGATTTCATCATCATGGTTCTTACAATTCAAACATTTCCTGTGGTTTTCTTTCTGAATTTAGCAGTCTGGACATTATTATTCTTAAAACCTCCATTTATTTGCTCAGTTTATCAATAAGTCAGACTATTTATATGCACATTAGTTGCAATAGACCTTTAAATATAATAGCTAAAGGACTTTCTGAAGCGTACACACACACACACACACACACACACATATATATGTATAGTATGTATGAAGGAGTTTCACTGTTAACACTAAGATAGTAGATAGTAGCTCATACAGTGTCTTATTTAGTGTGATACCCTACCCCTATGACAACATTTATTTTAGAAATCATCAAACTATTAAAGTAACAGGGCTAAGGATTTAGCTCAGCAGTTCAAGCGCTTGCTTAGTAAGTGCAAGGTTGTAAGTTTGATGACCAGTATAAAAAAAAAAAACCTACTAAGTAACTCATGTTCTTGTTCATTTTTAAATAATACCTGAGAAGTTTGTGCAATTTCTTTGTTTAAATAAGTGAACTTTCCTAAAATCATCTTTTTTTGCTGTTGTATATACCTTCTATTTTATTTACACAATTTTACATACAGTATAAAATGTAATAGTTCAGTCAGTTTAGTGTCTGGTAAGGAATTAAATTCTGCAGCAGGGTTTACATCATGTTACATTAGTGATATTTTCCCTCTACATGCTTAATACAAAAGACACAAAATCAAAAACAATAATTCAGATTTGGGTTTTAAACTATTTTCAAATTCTGCTTTTAGCATGCATGATTTCCTGATTATAAGCAATATAGTGTGATTTTCCTTCCGCAGATGTTGCCAATTGTGTTATACTGTCATATCATGGATCAGAAAATGTAAGAAGTAATAGCAATTCATAATTTATCAATTAGTAGATAAATTGTAGTAATTTCTGTTGAAATTATAAAATGTACTAATTGCTGTTACACCAGATTTAATGGTGATATTATTACAAAATCTAAAGATGCTTTGACCAAATAGGTTGAAGCCTGAATTTATTAGAAGCAAGCACAGTAAACCTTGCTACTGGATTAAAGTTAGTCTCTGATGACTTTTAATGTGCAGTACATTGTTAAGATAATACTCTATGTGTCTACTCTCTTCATGTTCACTGAAAAGAATTCAATTCTTAGGTGACGTTTCTATTAATCTTCCCCCAACTAGAGTATTTTGCTCATAGGATTCTGAAACTATGGTTAATTTTTGGTTAATTAAAAAAGTTATGTATCCTGAAAGTATAGTGATATCTAACTGCACAATGATCAGATAATATCTTTCTATGAAGGTAGATTTTAACTATTATATTTACTCAGAACAAGTATATCAGTTACTGACAACAAAGAAGTACTCCCATAATATAGTCAAAATACTGGAGTTTGGAACTTTGGAAAGGACATAGGTTATAAAGAATTTCTCAGTGCTCAAGTGACTGTACAGTAGTAAATTAAGTTAATTAAAGTTAGCTTACTTTCTAGCCACTTAGAAGTTGCCGACTACAAAACTAGTAAGTTGCACTTTAGTATCTTATTTCATAACTGAGAAAGTTAATCTTTTTTTAATCAAAGTTATCATTCTTTTTCTAACTATAAGTCAATTTGCTCTCTGAGGGATCTGATATTCCATAGTAAAGGGATGCCTGATCAATTATAGTGATAGCCATGGCAACCAAAAGGATACATGGTTTAGATTTAATTGTCAATTCCCCAAGTGAAATGTGGACCAACGATAAAGAATTTCACAGTAATTACCTTGCCCTAGAACCAACAGTTTTGGGCAGATTTTAGACAGTTGTTTTGGTTTTTATATTTATTTTCCTAAATTACTAGAAATGTTTTAATTTAGTCCTTTAAACTGATAAAGATTTTTCAAAGCTACAGAAATTTTCTAGAGGCACTGTTTTATTCATATTTTATTTGAAATTAATGTTATCACTAGAGTAGCTTGTTCATGAAATAAAAATTGTGCTAACTCTTTTTTCCTCAAACTTCTTTACAGAATGTTCTTAAAAATATG
Source organism: Dasyprocta punctata (assembly GCA_004363535.1). NCBI lineage: Eukaryota > Metazoa > Chordata > Mammalia > Rodentia > Dasyproctidae > Dasyprocta > Dasyprocta punctata. The sequence continues at coordinate 39,538 of RJWM01007718.1, read as the reverse complement.
CATGTCCATCCCTTCGCAAATGCTATACACAGACTATTATTGGAAACAAGGAGCTCAACATGCCTCTTAAATGTTTCCATCATTCACAATGATTTCCTGCAAATGGAAGTCTGCCACGCTAGCAGTGCTTTAGTTTTCTCCAAATCCAAACACTAGTGAGAGATAGCTCACAAATGTCCATACTGGCCTGTGATACAGTGTATGCAGTGGGAGACTGAAAACAAGAATCTGAATATACCACACTAATTAAGAAATAAAATGATTAATTAATTAAATAAAATTAGATTATAAATTAAATTGTATAATGGTGGTTAGAATTTTATAATAATTTAAGAAGAAGCTATATCATTGAAATTGTGCTAGTAGTTAGAATATTAATGATTAATGATTGTCCATTATGTATTACTAACCAAATACAAATTAACTCCCTGTTACATGTAAGCTTCCTAAATTCCTATGTAGAATTTTCAGTTCAAAAACATCTAAAAACATTTTTGTAAGGAACCCAATTGAATTATAAATAATAGTTATCTTACCTAAAACTGATGTGTAACTCCCATAAGCATATTATTATTTTAGAGAAAAAAAAACTTTTTATAGTAATGGATTGTTAATGTTTTATTTCCTCGTGTTTTTGACTAAGTGGTCTGTTCTCAAAAAATAGAAAATTCACTTAATTATAAATATGGATATTTTTAAAGTCAGATGCTAGATTTATGTGGCAGTTAAGGTCAAATTTCAATTTAATTCACTTGAGAGCCACCCAGGGCATCAATAAAGCATATCTCTGAGTATCTTGGGGCATCCAAGTGAGACTGGGAGGCGGGACCTTGCACGTTATAGCTCAGCCCAGGCCCTTTCCTCTCTGCTGCTGTTTCTCTGCTCTGCTTCCTGACTTCCACAGGTTAAGCAGATTTCCATGGGTTGGGAATTGTGGTAATGTTTGATATTTTAACAATTGTGGCTAGAAAATCCTCTTTGGGGACTATATAATCAAGGTCCTCCAGGAAAGAGGGAGGAGTATAGATCTCTATTTGAATATCACTCTAGGGAATGGGCATAGAGAGTTCCCAGAACCTAAAGGTAAAGTAAATCTGGATGCCATCTCGAAAAAAGCTTCGGGTGGTGCCCCTCTCTCAGACCTTTAGAAGATGTGTGTGTTTCACAGGTCTCAGTGAGAAGACACTGGTGGAATCTGAGCAGTTACCTACTCTGAAAACTCTTAGAATTTTAGGTAATAATTTAAGAGAAAGCAGATAATGGCTGGCATAAAAGTGATATAGGTGGATGTAGTAACATATTTTGACACAACACAATGGAGTTGGTTTCTGCGTCAGAGTGCAGAGGAAGATCAGAATGATTCTTAAACTTTCAGACAGAACCACTGAAGCATTGGACTTGGTCTTCAGTTTAAATCAGGAAAACTTGAGGAGGTACATGTTTTGCAGAAAAGACCAAGAGTTTATATTTTAGTGTGTCAGGTTGTATATATCAGTGATATCAGTTACGCGTGGAAGTAGGTATTTCAAAACAGTGTGTTTATACTTTCTTAGACTTCTGTGGAAATGAATAAACTAGAAATACAATTTTACAGTACCTTAGCACTTAAGTAACCTTTGAAGATTTGAGGCAAAATGAGATAACTGCAGAAGTGAAACTAAAAAAAATAAGTATACAAGGCCTCCCTGAACTGCACAGTGAGACTGTCTCAAAAAGACAAAAAAAAAAAAAAAAAGTATGGACAAGGAGAGCAGAATCTGGGGCCATGATAATGTTTACCAGATGGAGGGTGAGAAAGAACAAGCAAAGGAAAAAGAAGGATCTTGAAATTGGAGAAAAGGAGAGGTAGTTTAAAAAAAATCCATGTGAAAAAATTCAGAAGGAAAAATATTCTAAGAAAAATATGTGAGTGAAAGTTTAATGTACTGAGAATAATTTGTTTATCTACCAATGTGGAGATCATTGGTGATTTTGAGAAAGCCAGTTCAGTGGCAATATCTGACAAAAGTAGATTGAAGTACAATTGGAGGAGAAAGTAATTGGAATTTATAATAAAAATAACTTTGTGGAAGAAAAGATAAAGGAGCAAAGACCAGAAAGGAAGGTGGGGTCATTCATTCATTCATTCTTTCATTCATTTTTGTGGCACTGGGGATTGAACTCAAGGACTCATGCAGAGTTTGCAAGCATTCTACCACGGAGCTATATCCCCACACCTGGATGTTGATTTTAATAGTAATAAAATTGGAGGCAGGTTTTATGGGTCCAGGTTCTGGTTGGTGTATAGAGGCTGTGGTAGGAAGTTGAAGGAATATGTGATCATTTGCATTTTTTGAGAGAAAACGGTATCAGACCATCATCTAAGATTGAAGATAGGGCTGGCTGTCTAAGTGATTTGAGTAGAACTCTGTATGAAATCACGAGACATTACGCAGAGAGACACAAAGAATGAAAAAGTGGATCACAGTAAGATTAAAAGAAGGTGGTAGTGGTCAATTTGATATTACAGGTCTTGTATTTCAAATGAGATAGTCAGCACAAATGTGTATTTTTCTCCAATGACATTTGGTTGCTCAGGTGTAAGCACAGGCCAGAAGAGATAATTTTTTAAATTGTTTGCCTTTTATTAGTACTTGTTTGCAATACTTGATGTTTAAATTCATCTTAGGGGGTAGGTACATGTACTTAACATATCTTGATTATTTTTATTCCTCTTCTACTCTGCATCTACCTCATTCCCTCCATCTCCAGATCCTCTTCATTGTTTCATTATTATTGTTATGATTTTGATGTTTATGATATAAAATGATTATATTGATTGTGGATATATGGTACATGTGTATGATGTTTCTTTAATCTTTTTATGCCCCCCTCCATTTTTTGGTCTCTTCCCACCTGCGAAAGATCTATCTCTGTTTCTTTTTATTAATCTTTCATTTTGTTCTTAAATTTTACTTTAGATTAATCAAATGAGAGGAACCATACAGTATTCAAGCATATATGCTTGGTTTACTTCACTTAATATGTTATCAAAATGCATCCATTTCCCTACAGGTGTCGTGAATTTATCCTGCTTTAAACTCAAGTAGTATTTCAATATGTGTGCATCACGTATACATTCCATATTTTCTTAATCCATTGTCTTTTGATGGACACACAGGTGGCTTACAAGATTTAATTATTATAAACTGTGTTGTTGCCAACATCAATATGCATATGTCACTGTGGTCTTTAGCTCTTTTGGATTAAATTTTAAATACTTTGGCTGACATGCATGTATTATACTGAGAATTTAGGGCAAAAGAGTTCAGAGTTATGAAAAGGTTACAACACGGTTACTCAAAGAGGAGATCAAGGGGGTGCTCCTCAGGGGAAAGTGCATTCTTAGCAAGTGTAAAGTTGTGGGTTCAACCCCAGTAATGAACACAAAGGGGAGATGATGCCACAAGAGCACAGTGAAAATATGTTCAAATATGTACCTGTAGGTTCAAAAATAATAATCCATATATGAAACAGTGTGTGTAATTTCCACTTTCAGATAATACAATTGGGAAATTTTAGGTGAGACGTCTGTCCTGCTAATTCCTGACCCACTGTTCACTGTTTTTGTACAAGATTAAGTTTAGATTTTCTAGAGCAACAGTGATAAAAATGACTTACATTTAATTCCTCTGCAATAACCATTGAAAATGCCTTACTAAAATACTTGACTTCTGAAAGATCACCACTTTGAACTTTTTCAAAATGATAACTTCAGGAATTGTTTTAGTAAATATCTTTAGCAAATCAATTTCTCTATCTATCTATCTATCTATCTATCTATCTATCTGTCAATCTATCTGTCTAACCTCCCTCCTTCCTTCTTCTCTCTCTCCTTTAAATCAGGAGACTTTTGAGATGTCTTAAATTGGAAAGTAATTTTGAAACATTTACAAGAAAGAAATATCATATACATGGCACCAAAATCACAGTTTTTTTGTTGTTGTTGCTGTTGTTGTTGTTGTTGTTGTTGTTTGATTCAGAGATCTCGTTACCTAATTCCTTAACACTCAATACTAAATGTCTGGAATATTATTCCTTTAGTTCATAACATAGTTAAAAAGGCATAGTCTTAAAATGTGACCCTGATTTTTCTTTACATTGAGCACGTTGTCATGTCTCATGCTAACTGAGCTTCCTTACTAACTTCATGTTTCTCTGTAACTATTTGATCATTTAAGAATTCAGATTCCTCTCTGACAAAATGCAACATTGATTTGATGTTATTCATAAGCATTTGTCAGACTTATATTTACTCAATGCTACAAACTCAAAAGTAATTGAAAGTAAGGGTTTAGAAATAAGAATTTTTCAGCTCAATTAGAGTTAGCTTCTGTTGCTATCTGTTCCTTGCCCAGTGGCCAGGGACAGATTGGTATAGAGGGGAGAGGGGCACGTATCCAGTGAAACTAATTGAAAAATGGGACAGCAGGAAAGGGGAAATGTAATCATTTAAAGTGGTTCTACGTGATGGTTTTGGTAAAATTCTCTGCTCCAGGAGGCCCCTCATGTATCAAGCCTACAGCCTGGCACAATAGCATCTGTGATCAGCCATAAGGAAACTTCACTCCCAGCATGTCTTCGACATAATAATTTCACATAATATTCACCACTTTATCACTACTGTAAACAAATTATGCTTTCCCAAGGTATCTTATACAATAGGCTATAGTAAAAAACATAGAATCTGAGGTTATATACTTTAGTTTAAAATGTACCTTTCCATCCAGGAGTTTACTTAGCTAAGTCATCTCTGAGCCTCAACTTTCTCATCTGTATTATACAACATTAATGACAACAAAAGCAGACTCACAAAGCTCACATGATTAAGTTCATAAATGACTATTAGGGAAATCATATTCAGTGACCAATGCATGTGTTAAGCATATGACACATACATGTATTCCCAGGGTAATTCTCTACATTTCATTAAGTGTGGAAATTCATGTCTGCTGGTTATCGGTGAATCCAAATGTATAGAATAAAATAAAGGACAGTGTAAATGTTCAAAGCCAAGCTTGACTGATAAAACCATGGGCTTATTCTGCTGCACTTTGTCAGGTGTAAAGGCAAACTGGTGACAGGTATACTTCTTTGGAAGATGTTGTTCTACACAAGAATGCACTCCGTGATTAATCATTTGTTTGCAGAATTCAGCCATCTGGAGGACAGGTTTGGAGCAAGAGAAAAATGCTTAGGATACAGTTGGAAGTACTGTAGCATTGGTCAAAATTTCAACTTTTAATGCTTTGGAAATAAAATAGAGATTCTGATGAAAATATAAGTATTAAAAGCAGTGAACATCTAACAGAAGATAAAGGAGATGAATATATTAAATACAAAAATATTTTAAATAATTATATCTATTTTAAAGTTTGGGGTAACACATTTAATTCAGTCACTTATACAGACTAACACATTAATGAAAATGTGTGCTCTCCCTCCATTTACATTAAGAAAAAATAAAAAGGAAGCACTATTTTGCATAATACTTTCTTATTTCTCTGTTACTATGTTTGAATGTTTTACTGTGACCTCAAATGAGATCATATACCCTAAAATTATTTTTTCTACTTAATAAACAAAAATATGTGAAAATATTAAAATCTCATATTTGAATGGTAGTCAGTCTCCAGTGTGTCTGCTCATCATGCTTGATAATCTGTCCTATGATTTTCTTCAGTGCAGCCTATAATTATCTCCTCTGATTTTGCTGTCTCACATATCATAAGTTTACTTAGATCTATCTAGCCAAACAAGTCTAACTGTTGGGATTTTTCAGGAACAAATGATGAGCATATACTCTTATATTAACTTTCATATGCACAATAATTTTAAGTAGCTTTTTTAGAATAAAGGGGAAAAGAAAGTCAAGAGAAAGGGAAAAAAGTATATATATATATATATATATATATATATACACACACACACACACACACACACACACACACACACACAAGATAGTTAAGATAGCTATCCAGCTAGTTTCTCTTAGTTCATTGAAAAGAAAGGTTTGTGCTAACATTGTTTGGACAAGATATCATGCTTAAATCTTGTACTCTGAACAACGATTCCAATATATGCAATGTATTAATTATTGTAACTTTCCTAGTAAACCGTTTTGAAACTCTGCTTCACAGTTATTTTCATCTTTTTTTCTCTTTAAAATAACAATAAAAAACTTTTAACAACATGAATCTGTACAAGTAGGAATTTGATATAGTAGAATGCCATACACAGAAAAAAATTCTCTCTCTCTCTCTCTCTTTCTGTCTCTCTGTCTCCACACACGTTCATGCACATGCACACACAGACATGAGCACTTGTGCACTGATCAGAGACGCTATGTTAATAGCTGCTTTTCTGTAAGTGGTGGAATCACAGGAAATGTGAAAAATTTTTTCTTGTGCTTTGCAGTAAATTCAATTTCCTACCACATATAAATACATTTTAAAAAGATTACTCAATGAAAAATGGTATTTTTCACTATGAAACAGTACTGAGATAGCCCTCCCTAATTTTTTTTTATTCTCTAAAATTTCATTATTTAAAGCTTGGGGTAGAACACTAAGTACAAGGCTACTTCCTAAGAGCTATCACAAGAAAAGTATGTTTAGCAGAATTATTGCATTTCAGATAATCCTAAAACCAAAAGAAAAGGAATTTTTCTTGGCACCTCACCACCAGAAGTTTAAATTAAATTCTTTTCTCTGTCTCTTTGTTTTCATATCTATTTCGTTTCTATGCAGCTTTGAAAAGGATCATTTTTGTGAGAATTTCTCCTCTCTATGGGAACGCTAAGAAAACAGAGAAAAGCTGGCAAATTTGGAACAAACACAAACAACAAAATTTAGGGTTTTGGGTTCTTTTGTTGTTTATGATTGTTCAGCCCATCTATATTTTTTCTTCTTCTTATGCTGAAAGTGTTTGCTTACCACTTACTGCCTCCGCCACCGCGGGACAGATTGTCCTCTCTCTCCGGCTGTCTCTGCCCCATTGTGAGGAGGCAGGGTTTGCTATCACACATAATAACACCAGCAGGAATGTTGTTTTCATCTTTGCCAACCTGTTTGGGAATCTGAGGTAAAGAAAATGAGGGTTTGCTTGTTGCAACACTTTATATCTTTTTTTTTTTTTTCCTGATTGAAACTAAAGTTCTATAAATGGACACTTAGTAAGAGGATTTAGCTGTTCTTTTCTGTTGAAAAGAAAAATGTGTGCCTTTAAAAGTGCAACCTCCCTCCACAGCTAATACATCCCAAAGTAAACACACACACATCAGAGGATGTGAATAAGCATACAAAGGCACATGTATGTGAACACAGGCAAACACACATATTCCAAGCAAGGTGGAGTTTAATAGCAAAAGTCTCCTAATGAATTCATTTTGGACGTTATCTTCACATTCCATTCCAGGAGAATTGTTTGTGAGTCAGATTCATTCACAAACCAGCAAAGTAAGACTTACCTGCACAGTGTACCTGTGAAAGCTCTGAATGCAATGTTTGTAAGTCAAGAGCTTGCTGTGGAGTAATCGCATAGAATGACAGTAATTGTTTTGGAAGAAACAATTCAACCAAAGGACTCAGGAAATAATAATAAACAAAGTTATTACTTTTCTTTTTATTTTTTTTAAATTTTATTAGTACACCTTTGCTATCCATGATCACATTCACTGTGGGGAGTAGGAACATGTGAGAGACACGTCTTATTTCTTTGTTTTCACCCCCTTTCCCATTCCTCCCTCTGCCTCCCTCAATCTCTTCGTACACTCGTGTGATAGTTAACTGATTGTGTCAACCTGAGTAAGAAATGCGAACTAAACCGCAGTAACATAGTTCTGAGTGAGACTGATGGGATTTCCTGAAGACAGAAGACCCACCCTAGCGTAGCTTGTTGCCTAAGTTATATAAAGGAGGAAAAAGGAAGACTCCTTTCTCTTGCTTCGGAGGAGCTCTAGTCTTCGCTTTCACCTTGGACACTGTCTCTTGGCTTCCAGTGCAGATTCTTCAGCCTTTTAGTGGAAACCTTTGACCCTTTTATTGCAGACCCTTCGGGCTCCTGCGGCTCACACAGGACAGTACACTGAGCTCCAGGCCTGTGAATGGATCCTCCATATCTTCAGTGCTCAGGCAGCCCTTCTGCACTCTTCCACACCTAACACTGGGTGGCCAATAAGGACGATCTTGTAAATTCTTACGTATCGGTGTATCTTGCATTAAATCTGTTTCTCTACTGAACAGTGACTGGTACAACTTCCTTATGCAAAAGTTCTATCTACCTCTTTCTTCTTTTTATTTTGATCTATAGTTTATGTTTATTTTGAGTTTCTCATATAAGAGAAACCATGAACTATTTGTTTGTGTGTCAGATTTATTTCGCTTAATATTATGGTCTTAAAATGCATCCACTTTCCTACAAGTGGCTTACATATCTTTATTTATAGCAGAGAACTATTCCATTGTGTATAAACACATTTTCTTAATCTATTCATCTGTTGATGGACATATAGACCACTTTCAATAGTCAGTTATTATAAATGGTGTTGGTGCTTGTTGTTAGAGTATTTGATTTTTTTATGATAGCCATTATTTCCAGAGTAAGCTGAAACACACAAAGTTAAAACAGATATTTTGTCAAAGTTCTCAAAACTTCATATGTTTATGTTCATTATAATCTTCACAAATTAAGTGAAATACAGTCTATTCTCATCTTATTTGACAGTGAAATTCTTTGAAATTCTCTATAGTTTTGTTTTTTCTAAGAAAAACACTGACCATCTCTGTTTAATAATATTTTTCAAGAATTTTTATATAATAAACAGTCATATAAAAGAGTACAAACTTGAATAAAGATTAAGCATTTTTCTGTCCTTTTGAAAGCATTCAAATTTCCTAACCTGTATTCTTCTCCTGTAACACAAGTAGCTGTATGCTTAGGAGTCAACTCCATTTTCTGAATTGCCTTGGGAGTAACGGACCTTAGAAAACAGGCAAAAGAAGATGTCATAGACACTCTGCCCTTCTCTGGTACTGTTGAGAATAATAACAGCCTTTTACTCTAATCCAAGAGTCTCATGTCCATAGCAACTATGAAATTGTAGTAAGCTGATTTGAAAGTCTGCAAGCAGTATAGCATTTCGAACTTCCCTAAATTCCTAGCATCAGTTACACAAAAGCAAACAAACTAAAAATTAAGACAGTGTATATTAATGTGTAAATTCATAATAGGTAATTTAAAGTGAAATAAGTTGGGCATTTATACAGTTCCCTAAATAAAGTTTTTAAATGTCCAAAAATTTGCCGCTTTATGGTTAGATATATACGCAATAAATACATAAAATTCTTCATACACATAAAAAATAACTGCAATGGAATGCATATTTGTGTTCACTACAAGTTTTATGTTGAACTCCTAACTGCCAAGATAATGGTGTAGAACAAGGGAACTCTGGGAAAAAATTAGGTCATTTGGATAACCCCTATGAATGCTATTAGTGTTCTTGTAAAAAAGAAAAACACCAATTCAGTGAAATTTCTCACACGCCTTTCTTTCATCAAGGAGGAGCAGGGCAAAGCATTTTGAAAGCTAGAGGAGTTTACTCAGCACAATTCTACCATGGTTGTCCTCTACTGCCAGAACTTTCAACTTCTGGAATTGTGAAAAATGAATTTCTGTTGTATAAACCTCCAAGTTTATGGTAACTTGTTGTATGTAGTACCCTGGACTAAAATAGTAATCAACTCTCAATAGTAATGAAATGGAATCACCAAGAAGTATCCAAGAAGCAAGGCCCACTACACAGTTATAGAATTGCCTATATCTGAAACTGCATGTAAAAAGAAGTGTGCCATTGAAGAAGAAAAATAAATTATAATTCAGTCTTTAATAAATCTATTAGAAGTGATTATGCTAAGTACTAATAGCAACAATGTATTCAGTGTTTATATTTTATGGGTATGTGAAATGAATGACAAATAAACTGTAAAACACAGGGAGAAAGAATTAGGGATACTCTGCTGTAAGATAGTCACACTAAATATAAGGCCATATAATGTCTGAAAATTGACTTGAATGGGTCATAAGCGTAGATTGCAAACTATAAGGTAATCATCAAAATTATATGTACAGCTTAGCAAGGATATAGAGCAACAGGAAATATCACTCATTGCCTCAGGGAGCACAAAACAGTACAGCCACCCTTCAAGACAATTTTACAGTTCTTAAAAAGCTAAAGGTAAACTTACCATATGATACAAGAGTCATGTGTCTTGGTATTTCCCTAAACTCGTTGAAAACATATTGAAAATGTGTATATGAATGTTTATATAAATTTATTCATAACTACCAAAATTTGGAACAATCCAGATGTCCTTCAGTATGTGAATGGATGGAATTACACTCATCCAGTGGAAATTACTTAACAATATAAATATGAGGTATAATGCTATGAAGGGACATGGAAAGAGCTTAAGTGCATTTTGCTAAATGAAAATAACCACTAAAAATGCATACTGTATGAGTGCAAATATATGAATGTTAAATATTGAAAATACAGTCATGCACCACTTAAAAATAGGGTTGTCTTTTGTGAAGTGCATATTTATTTTGTATAAACATCATAGAGTATACATATAAAAAACAAGATATGATTTTACTAAGCAGTATAACTTTATGGGAGGACTGCTGTATAGGCAGTCTGCCGTTAACAATAGCATCACTGTGTGGCATGTGTCTGGATATTGGCCCTTTCCCTTGGTTTCTGGCACAGAGCCCCTAAAACTTTGTAATGGGAGGGCTAGGTTATGTTTAATTTCTGTCCTGGTTCCTGAGACAGTTCCAAAGATATTGACAATTTCCTATGTGATAGGAGGATCTTTCATTCTAATGAAGTGACAGTGGATTCTTGGGTGAGGGCTGATGATCAGATGGCCCAAGCAAGTTAGAAGCTTCAAATTCTATCTTCAATTTCCATTTTCAGAGAGGGAAGATGAGCTGAAAATGAAGTGAAACATCAATCATTACCTGTGTGTTGGAGTCACCACAGAAATTCCCTGAACTATGGGGCTCAGGAAGATTACAGGATTAGACAATATATCCATATTCTTATTTAGATACAGTTGTATTTTGTTTTCCTCTTATGACTCATCATGTGGCATTTTAAAAGCTTTTGCTTGGCCTTTTTGACCATAGTGGTCTTTTCTCCACAGGCCATAGAACCAGTGTCAAATATGGCATATCTCATTTTAATTACACAATTAAATTAATCTGGAGGTATGTTTGCAGGTTATCAGTAGATCCAGTCGGTGTACCTGGGCTTAGAATTCTTATTACCTGGACCTCTTACACGTCTCCCTAGCAGGTGTATAATAATACACAAGATCTCTGGAAACTGGTGGTAAACTGGTGGTAACTCCAAATTTCATTTATAGCTATTCTCATAGTAACCACACTTTTCTTCTTATGCAAAAATGACTATAAATTCCTTTGATAAAGCCTGTAGCCATCACAGCAGTAGCTGTTTGCCATAGAGTTGCAAGACATTTCTTCCTGGTGACATGTCCTTTCATAGGGGAGTTCTAGGTCTGAGAACTAGCTAAGATTTTGAATCTAAGCAGTGGATCAAAACATTGTACAGATTGATCAATATCCTTGTTTTCTGCCTTTTTATCTTGTTGCCGTTAATGCCATATTCTGTTAAATGTCTTCATAGATCCCTGTGGTGAGGCCTCTTAATTCTACTACAAACTTGTTAATCATTACTTTAACTGCCCTTAGTTCAATTCAAAAGTCTGCGACATTTTTATTTGGGGGTCTATTATTCCCATTGCTATTGTGTAGCTCAGATGCATGATGTTATGAACCCTCACAAACAAAACAGGAGTCATCAAAATTTGCAATATTGATATCCGTCCCTTCAATGCATTCAGCTTATATTTGATGAGCTAAATGTCCCCCAGGCTCCTACAGAGAACAGTGAACTAATGTGTTCTTAAATCCAGGAGAATATATTTTATATGTAAACTCCATGCATAGGCTATTGTTTTCCATATGTAAATATCCATTACAAACACATTCTATCTATATAATACATCTATTTTTGCATGCCCACTGGTATGAATCTTTTGAGACCTTTTTTCATGGCAGTTGAATCATTTTCACAGCATATACTGGGAGATAATTGCTTTCTTGTATCTTCTAAAAGTCACCATAGGCTCTTGTTGACACCAGATTCCAATGTCCATTCCAAGATGCTAAGTCTTACATCATAGGAGCATGATCCCATGTACATCACCTCTCTCTTGTACACTTTTGGGGCTCTCAACTTCGATCCAGGTATCTCAGGTTCTAGTACTACACACACTACTATGGTGGCTGATTCAAGTATACATTGGCTGGATCCTAGAATTATAAAGTGAATTAGGTCCTATTCTTTCTCAGCAGGACAGAACAGCTCTGTTATGAATTTAAACTACATATTTGTCTGGTATGCAGCCAACTAAATCGAGTGTGTTCTTAGGTCAAAGGCCATAAGTTGCTTTGTGAGGCAGAATAGTTTTGGACTTTAATGGATAGGAACAAGATGTTACTGCTAGACATTAAAGAATTTGACCAGGGTATTCAAGATTCTTAAATTCATTAATTCAGATTTTCTAATAAGAAGTTTCTGAGTCTTATCCCTTTCCATTTAAGAGACCTATCCTAGGAACAATAAAGTTTTCAGGTTTGTGATCTTTCTTTCTCATGAAAAGTTTCAGGCCAGATCTTCAAATTTTTTCCTCTCTGGCTGCAATAAATTATTTTCATTCTATGTGTTGTCAAAATCTTTGTACTGATTTTCCATAAGGCATTAAATGCATTCAGTAACAACTGTCTTATTCCTTCCAGTAACAGCTATTCTGTGCTCATAATAATGACTTTCTCGAAATCAAACAAATTCCTGAGATACACCTGCCAGAGCATTTTCACCAGTTCAACACTTGGATTGCCATACAGTACCCAATACAGGTTAAAGATTTCTCATTGTCAGTACGCAGGAGGGTGTTTCACCTCCGAATTTATTTTTTGAGTATACATCCGCCAAACCTTTGAATTTTGATTCACCAGGAAACAAGTTTCATGTGAAAAAATGTGTGCAGGGTTTTAATTTGAATGTGATTTTGGAATGAATAGCTATGAGAGAATGATGAAAATAGGACTGGAAAGGAGAAAAAGCTTATTTGTGATGTATTTAAACATTGAAACCTTAGGTGTTAGGAGAGTTTTCACACTTCTCTTACATGAAGGCAAGAGATGTGTTTTTGTACATCCACAATGACAGCTATTGGATACAGGCAGACTCTGAGGGGTTAACTGGAGGTCAGTCCATGTACTACAGCTATTGTCAAATTAAAGAATGGGTTTCAGTTACAAAAGTATGGTACCCAACAGTTCTGTGTCAGCACTTGGGTGTGTGTAGGACACACACCATGGCAGCCATGACATGATTTCTTCATTTTAAGAAGTTCTTTGGAAAAACAGGAAAAGGATCTTCAATTTATATTAAAATGATAAACTACACCTAATACATAATAATAGTTTGTCCACTTAGCAAATGTTTCTTGAGCATAGCAGCTATTGTACTGCACAATTATGTTAAAATTACATTCACTGTGGCTATTACAACTATTTTGGTTACAATATACTCTAATTGGAGACAAAATGGCTTTATGTATGATCTTTAAAAATCCTGCATATACTTAGGAGGTTTCTGTGCTTAATAGTAATGAAAGATTTGAAGACAATTACCACGAGGCTTTTTGTAATGGTTTTATTAATCATTTTGTAGCGTTATTTTTATGTATTTTTAAGGCACTCATTTTATTTAAAAATCATGCATTCTTTCTAATGAAATTTGTGTATCATTTTTATTTTTGCATTCTAAATGTTGTATTAGTATATGTTTGCTCAAAGTGGTGATCATACTCCTTGCGGAGAGTTGGTACATAGACATAACACAACCCAATCCCTTTGGATCCCCTTTCCCTCCTCACCTCTATCTCTTCCTCTATTCTTTTGCAAAAGACCTATCTCCCTCTTTCCTACTGTCGATCTTTCATTTTGCTCTATTTTTAAGAACAGATTGTCCTTGTAAGTTTTTATTCTTAAAAAAAGAAACAACACATGGACACATCATCAAACAAAGCTCAGTTTGCTAGATACTACTTTCAAGAATCAAACCTTACTGTGTCAACAAATCCTTTCCTTTTCATTGTACTTGAATACCTGGCTAGATTTGTTCTCCACTTAATACTATTATATAATGCCCTGCTGATTTTGATGCATTTATTACTGCTTAAAATGAGAGCAATTCTGAGTTTAATCTCAGTGTGTCCAATTGTGTTCTTGGTATTTCTTCGATCAAAGATACTAATGATGTATTCTGCAGCCTGGGCTTTGTAAGTTTGAAAAGGCTACAGAATGTTTTTATTTAGCTTTTCTTGGTAATGTCTCAAATTTGGAATGTTCTAATTGCCTATGTTTGACTTAGTCTAGTAAATGATAGCGATAAGAAGAAATGATTTTTGCAGTCATTTCTCACAGAATTGTGGGTATTTTATCTCTGTAATTGCCTCCCCTTTGGGAGAATGGAATTGAATTTCTAAAACATTCCAGTTCAAGTGATTAAGTCTTCAAAATGATGTTTTATTAATATAGAAAACAGAGAAAGGTGATAGATAGTAGTTGTGATTAAGATACTGTGCTTTGTCTGTGAAATTATTCTTTAATCTGTGGAGGCAGAGTTGGATATATTAGAAGGGATTATCCCAGCTGTTTTACAAATTCATTACTGCACTTCGTAATACTTAGTGTACAAATCTTGCAACCACATCGAAATATACATTAAAATGGAAATCTCCTTATGTCCTGCCAACAATCTATAGTGATAGCCACTATTAGAAAGTGCTCTGTATCAATAAATAATGTTTTGAATACATGAATTGGTGTATGTTTGGCATTTTGATTTAAAAGGGAACCTACAATTTTCTTTTTCCACTTGAAAATGTTTCTTCCTCTTGTTATGGTTACCTTCTTTAAATGACTGCATATTTTATGGTGGTCTGGGGATTTGTAACATACTCATTGCTTAATTATTTATTCAATATGTGTGCACTACTCAGATCTAAGCAGATAACAGTAAACAAGGTAGGATGCTCTGCTTTTTCAGTCTCTACGAAAGTGGATATATAGCATACAAACGTTATCATATTTATTAATGTACATGAGCGCTATTATTACTATTTACTATAAACAATGCTATAGCATATAATACCATCTATTTTATATATACATATGTAAATATATACAAAATAAATTCATAATAGTCCAATTTTTTACTTTACAAACATTTGAAATTCAAAAGAAACCAAATCACATTCTGTAATTACTATTTGCAAAGTTTTATGTTTACAAATAGTTTATACGTAGAATCATTTCTCTGCTCATTTTCTAGTATTGAATATTATTAAGTATTTCATTATCACCCAGTGTGTAGGTGATAATTTGTATCTCGATAATTTAATTTGCTTTGAATTGTCAATGATTTGTCTTGGGGGTAACATCATTAATTTTATTTGCTATTGTGACTATATTTTGCCCTAATTTAAAGTTTTCTTGGGTATTTTTTACTAATTTTGAAACATTCTTTATATATTATGGATGTTATGAGTTATATATACAGTATTTTTACATTATATTTTGCTATATATGTTCATTACATTGTTCTTATTCACTATTTATCTTTTTATTTGGTTATTATTCTCAACCATAGATACTTAAATGAATTTGTGAAGTTATATGGCCAGTAACTCATTTGGAGTCCACACCTTTATTCAAATACTTTCTCTATAATGATGTTTAAAAATATTATTTACAGGACTCTCAGATCCGGTTAAGGTGGAATATTGCATGCTTCTCTACTCCTTATGCTAATTACAACCAACTTCACTGGATGAAAAAATACAAAGGAAATATCACAAAACTTAAAAATAGCTTAAAGAGTAACATAGACTTGCTTGCTACAATCTCAATTAAATTCAGAGACATTTTTTGAAATGGAATGCAAATTACAAAATTTATATGAAACGTGGAAGGCCACAGAATAGCTAAGATTTGAGAAAAAGATTTAAAAAGTGAAGGATTTATTCTACTTCTGTAGTTATGTACCTTCAGTAATTAAGGTAAGATGAGATAAGCTCAAGGATGGCGACTAGTGCTAAATGTTTCAGACCTAGTGTGATTTTTTAAACAGAGATTGCAAATATTCATGTGGCCTCTGATGACTTCAGAAAAATTAGCTTTTCTTCTAATGTATAGATCATTTCTGAAATAAGTTTACTACACTTGACCTTTTCTGTGACATAATTGTGTTAAGTTTTCACTGCAATTACAACAAATTACCACAAATGAAGTGACTGGACTGAGACAAATTTCTGATCTCACAGTCAAAATTGGTCAAAAGTCCAAATGGGCTGAGATTAAGGTGTCAGTGGTATCAGTGTGAGACATATGCATTCACTTTAGGATAGAATCTGTTTCTTAGTTTTTAACTGTTTATAGATGCCAAAGAGATTTTTTTTTCTACCTCTTTCCTCCAAATTCAAGACAACAATGGTGATTCGAGCCTCTCTTTCAAGTCAGTTTTTCCTTTCCTCATTTTAAGAATCTTGTGATATCATTAGGTTCACCTGCATAATTCAGATAGTCACTTTACCTAAATATTAACTTCAATCTTAATCTTCAAAATTAATTTCCTTTGTCATAAAGGGTAAAACTTTCACAGATGTAAGGGATTGGAATGTGAATGTCATTAAAAATAAGTTATTAGCCCGGCGTGGTGGCGCATGCCTTTAATCCCAGCACACGGGAGGCTGAGGTAGGAGGAGCGTTGTGAGTTCAAGGCCAGCTTGGGCTACAGCGTGAGCGCAAGGCCGGCCTGAGCTACACAGTGCGACCCTGCCTCAAAAAACCAGGGCTGGGAGTTTGGCTCAGTGGCTTAAGCGCCTGCCCTGGCAGGTGTGAGGTTGTGAGTTTGATCCCCAGTGCCGCAAAAATAAATAAATAAATAAATAAATAAATATAAAGGTAAGTTATTCTACCTACTAAATATATGAATAAATCCTAATCATTGCTTAAGAGCAGTGACAGAAAAGTAGAAAGAAATACATCTTATACATTTTAAAATTTCCCTGCATCTTCTCTGAGCTACTTGATAAAATTGTAATACTTTTTATTTATTATGTTTGTTTTATATGTATTTTGGTCACCTAGCCGAGGTAACATTATCATTGCAAACCCTATGAGCTTTGACTACTAACAATTTTTGTATCTTCAGAACACTTTCAGTGATTTTTTTTTCAAACACACTGAACACTGAATTAGGGACGAAACTCAAATTCCAGAAATATGAAATCTTTACTTAAGTACTGTTTTATTTCCTTTCCTAAAATCTAGATTTAAGCTATTTTAATGAGGGATGAATTTTGAGACAAGGTCTCACTATGTAGCCCAGACTGGCTTTAAATTTGCAGTATCCTTCAGCCTCAGCCTCTTGAGTGCTGGGATTACAGGCGTGTGACATCCTACTGGGTTTCAGATTTAAGCTACAGTATTGAAATTAACAAACCATTGACCTTACAGTTTCACAGTGGATGAATTAAAAAAGAAAACTTCTGACATTAATTCTTGCCTTAATATAAATAAATTCTATTCTACAATTCTGGTATTGGTATCTAAGAAATCTCTGTCTAAAATTTTTATAGACATTATTTTATTTATATGTATTTGAAGCTCATTCACGTTGGTAGTTCATCTTGCACAACTGTGTAGTTTAATGAAAGAGCACTTTTCTAAGGCCTTTATTATGTCTTTCCTGAGAGAAAGGTGGATGCCTGAAGACCTATAGGATTTCTTCAAGTTTAATACTTCTCAGTACTCAGAAAGAATCGCCTATGTTGTCATGGCAATACTTCCAAATTTCCCTTCATACATAAAAGAATATGAATTGTTACTGAATGTCATTCACCAGATATTGAAGTTATGAAAAATTAAAAACCTTAATGTGAAAAAAGAATGAAAAAGTAATGTTTATTATAAAAACAAACTTTCAATGTTACATAAGTACTGGGTAAACTCCAGTTAACGCAGACTAATGTTTCCAAAGGCTAACAGTGCCGTATTCAGATTTCTAACAAGAGGCCCGAAATGTTGAAGTTGATATTTATTACTAAAATATAAACTTTGCAGGGGATATAACTCAGTGGCACAAGTGCCTGCCTGGCAAGCACGAGGTCATGAGTTCGATCCCTGGTACAAAAAAGTAAAATAAAGTAAAAAATAAAATAAAATATAAACATACACTTTCAACACTTGGTAGCTGTAAAATAAACAAAATGCCACAAAAATGGGCTCTTTAAAAAATCCTTCATCAACACTAAAACATTTGCCACATGGGTGAGCATGATGTTATCTCCCTAGTACAAAAAATAATGATAATAATAAAATAAAATAAAGGAGTTAGTAGGATTCAAAATACACAATACATATTGTAAAAATGAAAGGGGAGGAAGTGTCTAAAAAGGGAAGACAGTGGCCACTGTTAATCTATCATCAGGATTTGAGTCCTGTATTGTTTTCATTGAGCTGTTTAGTTTGATCTTATTCTATTTCGGTTTGCCTAATTTTATTATATTTGATGGTATAGACAACTATTTCAAAGATAACAAAACACATTATGATAGCCATTATTGATAACTGATCACCTTGTTTTAAAACCCTATATTGCTTTCATTGTTTTGTTTTGAGTGATTCTATCCTATTTTGGTTTGTTTGATTGTATTATGACTGATGATATAAGCAACTGCTTAGAAGATAACATGAGGCAGTATAGTAATCAGTGTTGTTTTACTATGTATTACTTCCATTGTTTTGTTTTTCACTGGTTTTATCCTGTACTATTTTATTTGATTGTATTGTGCCTGATGGTATGGGCAGTTATTTTGAAGATAACAAGAAATATTATAAGGGGAAAGGAGGAAAGAAGGAAGGGATAAGGAAAAGGACATAAATTTGTATCTAGGTACACATAAGATAGTTAAAACGAATATACTACTAAATGCATTAGTTATTGAAAAAGAACAGTTAATACTTATATGATTAGATAAATTTTACATGTCTATATCTATTAATCTAAACAACCTCTTAGAAGGAACAATATACAATATTACAACCACTGTCAAATTCCAGTCATCTCACTTTGTAAACCTATAATGTTATTGTATTGGATTTGTTGTTGCTGTTGCTTGTTTGTCTCTTTTGCTTTTTGTTTTTCTTTTCTGTGTCCATTTTCTCTTAAAAAAAAACACTAAAACATTTATTTTATGTCCTAACACTGGTCGTAGAACACTAACAACAGCATCATTGTTCATGGAATTTTAATTCTAATCAATTGCTAAATTTTAAAGCTTTAGACAACATTAAGAAATGGTATGTAAGGGAAGGAATCCATTATCTTTATAACTTTTCTGTCTTATTTCCAAGTCCTCTTCATTTTTGTGTTTATTTTAAGATAGGCTTTCTCTGTGTAGCCCAGGTTGGTCTTGAACTTGCAGTAATTCTCCTGAGCCAGCCTCCAAAGTGCTGGAATTGCACACCCAGCTTGGAAACCTATTTGAAATTGAAATGTATCAAAATAAATTTTTTAAAAGTCAGTGATAAATTTCCCTTGTTGTAATAATAATCTTACAGGACTATGCCTTCCACTGATAAAAACTATGGCCTAGAAATAAAAGCATAAGCAATTTACTCTCTGAAAGCACTGGAATTAGGCCATACCATCCTAAATAGGGTCAATACAATTGAAACAGAAATTCTGTTGCCATACACATCAGTAAAAAAACAGTTGTAATTTGAGATAAACTAATGTAACTGTCTGGTAAAACACAAAACAAAATAAAACCCAGTATATTTTTAAAAATCATCAGAAGAACATAACAGAATCCAGATCCCCTACAACAGTGTATTAGGTATAGTATCTAGAATATATTGCAAAATTATAAGCATAAACAGTAGCAGAAAATCTAGGCATGGTGGCTCAGGCTTACTTATCTCTTTGTGAATCTAGTAGAAAGAGCAAGACCTTGTCACAAAATATATAATAAAAAATAAATTAATGAGTAAATAAATGAAAGGGTTGGGGTATAGATGGTATGAAGGCTCTAGATTCAATCACCAGTATTGGAAAAAAATAACAAAAGATGTAAATGACACATAATATGAAGAGTGAAAAAACTCCTAGTGACATTTTTGTTGAATTTAATGAAACTTTACTAAGCCCAAGTGTATGTACTGCAACATAACTTAAATATTTTTTTATAAAAAGGAAAACTCTGCAGGGAAATAAACTATAAAAAGAGTCAATCATAAATGCAAGGCAAAACATGAATACAATAATGCTATACTAGCAGTAGTATGCAATTTAGAGATGAAAAAAGATAGCAAAATTGATCAATAGAAACCGATCCAATCTGTAAAACAGAAAATTAGGAAAAGTTTTAAGGCAATGTCCAAAAAAAGCCCAATAAAGGATGGATGGAAGAAGATGAACAGGTAGATCTCTTGCAACTTAGAAGAGTTCTGGAGACTGAGCTGTAGTAGACTGGGGAAAATACGCAGAGTAAGGATCTGCCATGTACAGGAACCTAATAACCTCAATGAATATAAGAATTTTATGTCATAAATGTGAGATAAGATAAATGATATCATAAAAAGCTAAAATGGCAAATGGTAAAAGGGGATTTAGAAGAGAATGGAAGGAGCTGAGAAGGAAAGGGATTAAAAAAGATTCAAGTTGTGTTATGTCCATATCCCCACTCCCAAAAGGAGGATATATTCCATATACTGCAAACATACACAAATGAAAAATATAGTATAAATATTGCTTTGATTTTGTGGCATTAGACAATATCAGATTGCAACTATAATGCTGGAAGGATGTTGGTCAGTTTAGCAGGGGCTAGGAAAAAATGCATTACACCTAAATTATAGGAGGAAATGGTTTCAGAGGCTGCAGTACACAATGAGTCAACTCCAAGGTAGGAACACTGAGGCAGGACAGAGCTGCTCATTTTGTAGCTGTGAGTAGCAAAGCACAGGCGAAGAGCAGTGAGAGGTGTACCCTAGTGAACCACCTTCAACTTATTCCACCCTCCTAACACCACACTCAGCTATGAACATCAGCAGATAATCCCTAGTGAGTATAGTGCCCATAGGGTTCAATCATTTGTCCTAGAGTCTTCATCCTGTCAAGTTAACAAGACTAATTGGCACCAAAGAGAAGGAAAAGGGACTGAAAAAGCAATTTGAAGATTCTATCGCTCCAATTATATGTTGTGTCCCACAAGCAGATGATTCAATGTCAATCAACATTTCTTTTGATAGGTTCAGATGTGTTATGGTTTTATATTGTTTTGCATTAGACTGCTTTAGCTTCTACAGTGTTTTGATTCACAGATTTATTTTGTGGGAAAGGATTTATTTTAATTTTTCTGATTTTATAACTGCTACGCTTTTATAATCACATTACAGAATAGATCAGTTGAGGCTATTTCAGGGCTGCTTTAGTTACTTTTCTGTTGCTGGGATGAAATACCTGACACAATTTAAAGGAGGACAGGTTTATTTTGACTCACAGTCTGTAGAAGTTTCGGTCTATAGTTGGCTGGATCCAAAGCAGGATGGAATGGCAAAGGAACATAGCAGAGGAGCTCTGCTAAGTCACTGACAGACAGGAAGCAGAGAGAAGAGAGGAGCTGAGGAGTCAGATGCACCCTCCCGTGCTACGCCTCCGGTGACCTCCTATTCTGACCAGACCCATTCTCTTAACAGAAAGTCAGCTGTGAGTCCCCATAATCCAGTCACCTCCTAAAAGCCCCAATTTGAGTGCAGGAAACCTAGAGGAA
Organism: Dasyprocta punctata; assembly: GCA_004363535.1. Classification (NCBI taxonomy): domain Eukaryota; kingdom Metazoa; phylum Chordata; class Mammalia; order Rodentia; family Dasyproctidae; genus Dasyprocta; species Dasyprocta punctata. Next base: position 17,501 of record RJWM01007718.1, on the reverse strand, counting down.
GGGGGAGGCATTTAGATACAACAAGACCTAATAACTGATTTCCTTAGTTTGTTTTGTTCATGCTCTCTAAGTGCATTTTCTCACTTGGCTAATTCTTTTTTTGTTTTTTTTGGTACCAGGGATCGAATTCACAACCTTGCACCTGTCAGACAGATGCTTATACCACTGAGCTAAATCCCCAGCCCTATTTTTTGAGACAGGGTCTCACTATGCAGTTCGGGCTGGCCTTGAACTCCCCTTATAGCCCAGGCTGGTCTCAAACTCACAAGAATCCTCGTACTTCAGCCTCCTGAGCGCTGGGATTAAAGGCTTGCGCCACCGCGCCCAGCCTCACTTGGCTAATTCTTTACTTGCTATAAACCATACCATTCCCGTAGTCAGGAGGAACGCATTCTCTTATTCCTGCACATTTTGGTAATCCTCTCCTGGTGACGAAGGCAAAGAAACAGCTGATTCCTTGTTCTTCTCTCTAATGGAACACTTTCTCTGTCTCACAGGAACCGAATTCTTCACTTGTGTTGTACCCTCCCGGAAGAGTGCTATAATTATCAAGTAAACTTGTAAGTTTTTAAACATGAAAGACAGCTGCGTAGTAATTGTGCTTGAAAAATTAGTATAAAGTTAGATTGTCCCAAGGAAACCAGTTCATGGAAAAACATGTCTAGAACCCAGTTCCAAAACCTCTCTCTCGACTGTTGGTTCAGACGACATACTTTCATTTTTCTTTTCTCTGATTTGACTTTATTCTATATAAAAAAGTTGAGGAAGGTGCATCAAAAAATTCTACTTTTAAATTTCAGATTTTATTTACTTTTGATAATGAGACTAAACTGGATATGGGTTTCACATCTTGCCGTGTGTATTTCTCATGCTATTTCTTTGTTAAGTATCAGTAATTTAACATTTGAATGTACTTTTCTATTTGGGCTACGAATAACTTGAAGGAAGAATTGAATGTAAATGGCAGATAACCCTCATGCAGGTTTCCATAAAAATAATGTCCAGGAAAGAGTTACCTCAGCAGACCTGGGTAGTTCATTCCTCTCACATTATATCTGCAGGGCTGGTGGTGGCCGGCTCCTGGGAGATAACCTCTGAGCTGTTGGGATATTCTAGATAAGGTGATCGGTGAAGCCTTGCAGCCTGAACTACTATGCTGATCATGATTTACAGTGTGTACCTGCTTTTTTCTTTGAGTATGGCCAGGGTGAGTAACTGGGATCAGTCATGTGGCATTGCTTACATCTGTTATTGATGCAAAACAAAACAAACCAAATAAGTGAGCATTGCATGCCTATGTGACAGTCTAAAACAATAAAAAATCCCTAGAGACCAATTATTCAGTGAAATTCCCTGTTTGGCATGTCAGATGTGTTCTCAGCATGTCGTCACTAGAAATCACCATGTCATCTCTGGAAAAATTAAGTGAATACTTAGGCAAAGCCACTGAGAGGGGAAACTTAGAAGCTTGTACTCTATTACAGGCTTTCCCTTCTGCATCTCTCCACTTATTAGTTCTTATCTGTATCTTTTCCTTGCATTAAAACATAGTAATGAGTATAGTATTTTTCAGACTTCTATCAATCCTTCAAGTGAATTATTGAGCCTGAAGGTGGTCTCTAATATTCTCAAAATAAATACATATATGATTAATTAGCATGAATGGAATGATTTTTTTAATGGATCTGTGAAGCTCAATTGGTTTTGGGGGGAAGGGATAGATAGAAGATGTTTAAATGGAGATGAAAATGATTCAAGACAGTGGAAAATCAGCAGCAAAGAATAATTTTTAAGATGCCATGAACGGATTAAATTCCCTTGGCTCATGTTGCACAGAATAAATATTGTCCCACACATTTAATGGATAGAAGATGAAAGTATAGCTGCAGATTGGTAAAGTTGAGTAGGTTCAGGTTACAACTATTCAATAGTTTTAGTGAAAAAACAACTATGGACAGTATTCAAGAAAATAAATATAGCTATTTTCCAATATAACGATATAAAGCCTAAGTGAAAAGTTTTAAGTCTCACATTTGGTGACTCTTGCCCTAGGGTATAAAGAATTGCAAAGTCAAAAGCAGTTAGGAATTTCCAATCATTATTTCTACTACTAAAATATACTTATTCAGTAGAAACTGCCTACAGAGTTATCTTCTTGTTTCTCTTTTTCTCAATTTGTTAAAATTTGGCTACTTTTCTCATGATATTAAAAAAAAATTCCAACAATCTGGATTCAAGATCCTGATTAGCCAGGCATGTTGATGCATGATTGTAATTCCAGCACATCTGGAGGCTGATCAGGATTGCAAGGTAAAGCCCAATAATGACTTGGCAACACTTGGTCTCAAAATTAAAAACAAAATTATAAAGTATTAGGGATGCAGCAAAATGACATACACTGGGTCATTTCCCACCACTAGGAAAAAAATCTTGAATGTAAATTAGGGAATATTACTTATTTACTTTATATTGTTTTTCTTAATGATTCATAGGATTAATCTTTTACATTACTTTGGAACTATTGTAAAATTATCTGGGAACTATATCTATCTATATACCTATCTACCTATTTATTTCACTATGTACCTATATCTATGTGTCTTTGTATTCCTCAATTTTTGAGAAAATTTTGTGTCTCGTTTACTATTTTATTTTCAAGTCAATAAATACACACTTCTTTTTAAATTACTTTACAGAACATTTGTCTCATAAGGTACTTTGGGGTTTTATCAAAAGAAAATTAAATAAACTGTTTACAATTATTGAAAATAAATGAATACTTCTTAGATTAGCACCAGGAAAACCTGTTTGTTCTTCTTTGGAAAATAATATAAAGAATTACCTCTCAAAATATTATATAAATGTCAAGGTATATGAAAGTTTTTAATGATTGAATTAACTCTTGTTTTTTAACCCCAGGTTTCCTAAATCTGCTATGAGGACTAAGTCTGAGAGTTGGGCAAGGAATTAACAATTTACATATTGATTAAATCAAGTAAAGCTCTTTCTTCTTCCTTTAATCAGTCTAATCCTTCCAGTAGATAAGGTACAAGTCAATGATCTTCATTTGTCTTTTTATCTGTTGGAATCTGTCACTCACAATTATTGACAAAGAAGCAGAAAATAGAAAGATGTGATATAAAGTTCTAGATTCTCACGAAATGAGTATTTATAGCAAAGTGTTCATTTTTTTCACACACAGCTATAAATCTTTCATAAGCCATGTTTGAGTGTACTAGATACAATATGTCACACTAACACTTATGAATTGAGATTTTTTTTAACTTTTGAAAGCATTCATATCTGTCAAAACATTGACCTTGACATAGCTCAAGATTTCATAGGCATCTCACAATTTGTGGGTCTCAACATTCAGTCTTGACTTTAACGCTGCATAGTGTTGGAATAAATTTAGCAGCTATCTTACTTCATTGTATTCTCCCAAATTAGAATGGCGCTTGTATTCATTTTTTGATGAAATTGAAAGATGAAACTAAAAATGAAATTATTTTTTAAATGGAACAGATAAGACACTGATGAAAGAATTACAGTTATCAATCGCAGTGAGAGGATACTAAATGTTTAATGGCATTATAATGATGAAAAGCATACAATTAGGTTTCTCAAACAGTGTGGTGGCTAGGAAGAATAATAATGCACCTGAAAATGTCATGAAGATAGGATCATAGGTAAGAGTAGATACACATATAGATATTAACCATTATTTTCTTTATTGTCATCTATGACAAGACACATAAGAATGTGTTCAAACATTTTGTACAGCTAATGAAAGAAGCAAATTGACCAATTACTATGGGAGTTTTAACCGAAGAATTATTGACCTAGCCATTTCAAATTATTATTTTCCCATTTCAAACAATTTTAGAGTATTTACCACTACATGATAGAACTAGTTAATATCAGAAAATCTCAATGAATTGAAGACATAAAAAGGAGCAGATCTTTCTATCATCACTATTTTGTGACTGCATTAAATGTATACTCAGATATTATACAGTGTATCTTTGTAGATGACACACAGCTTTGACCAAATTAAAATTAATGACAAATAAAACTGTTCTTTTGTTCATGTGAAATGGTATAATTTCCTATTAACACAAGTTTAATTTTCTTCCATTGTAATAAATCTCATATCTGGGAATATACTAGTTGCAATTATATACAGAAAGGTAGTTAAAAATTCCCAGTTAGAAAGTGATAAGAAATGCCCACAGAATTTTATGCAGAAAAAAGTCCTCTAAGTAAAGAACTTGATAATTTAACAAATCATATTGTATTTCCTAGTGATGGCAAATCTTTTAATGTTTTACACTCTATTTTTTATGGATAACCTAACATTACTTCAGAAAAACAAGTTGATTTTCAAGAAATTTTGAGTAGAAAAAGTATCTATTTTCCCAGTTCTGATAAAGATATAGATGGTAGTAACTGATATAAAAATGTATTTGTTCCTGGTTGTGTGACCATAGCTAATTGTATTTTCTCTTCTGTTTTATACATTTGTTTATACCTAATAATTTAACCATTGTTTTCATTTTTATAAGTAAGTTTTAAACAATGAAGGTAAGCTATTGCATAATTGAGGCTGTGGAGTTTAGCTGTAGATTCACTCTATTAAATGATGATTCCACAAAATTTAAGTAAAATTCTATTAGGGGCTTGTCAGTGCTCCATCCACAGTGAAAGTCTTTAATAATGTAAGTTCCCAAATAACACAGGAGTTGGTACCCACTGTTTCCTTTGATTTGAAGAATTTATTATCAAAACAACATTTTAAATATTTAACAAGGCAGGTGGAGCCACTGAAACCCTCTATCTCTTCAGGGATGAAACTGTCAAGTTTTGCTAGTTAGTTTTATTTTTAGCACTGGTTTGCAAACACTATTGCAGAAACAGTACGTTTTTCTGTTGGATAAAACTAATTCTCTGAATGGTGTCTGATAGGATCCAGCACACTCATCTGTCATCAACATCATTTTAAACAAAAATAAAACGCATTCCCCAAATGATGTCTTTTTCTTGTTCAGTGAATTGATCAGATACGGTTAGATATTGGAATTTCTGGAGATGAATGCAGGTGGTTCTGTTTGCCTAGCAAATCCAAGATACTAGTACTCTTCCAGATAAGAAAATAGAGATTTAGAGACACAAGGCAAACTTTCTTTGTAAATAATTAATGACTATCTTCTGGTGAAGTGAAGTCAACCAAATGCAATGAATTCTGAAGATCAGGGCCTTCACAGGTCCAAATATCAGTTTGCCACTTTTTCCTAGACCAATTCACCACTCAATCAGAGTATCAGATCATTAGTGATTTCCAGTGCATTACATGCTCAGTTGATACTGTCAGATAAATATTATTCCCATGACAACAAAAGGAATGCACAGAGTAATAAAGCCAGGGGAGAGTATCTGCTCATCTGCGAAGACTCATAACTATAAAATGTGAAAAAAGTAGGGTTTTTTTTAACAGAAAAGCAAATAATAAGAGCAAAGAGAAGGGGATGAAGGTCATAATTTCAAAGTCAGACATGTCACTTATTGTTCTTGTTCCACTATTGTACTTAACAAGATGAATTTCAAAGCCACATGTGTGGTAACAGTTATTATCACTGGTTCTTATTTACAGAAAAAAAAATTTAGAGACATTTAATATTCACAGAGAAACACTGAGCAGAAAAATACAGAGTTGTCCTGTAACTGCCCATCTGACAAAACGCAAAAATACACAGCCTCCTCTCAGCCCAGGCACCACAGTGTCATGCATTTCCAATGATCAATGAATTAAACATTGACACAACTTTACCATTTACTTTTTATTACTGTAATACAAGTACATACCAATAAAGAAAATGCAAAAAACACTAATCTTATTTCTATGGAGAAATAAAACAAAATTTCATTAAAAATTATTAGAGAATGACAATCCTTAATATTCTGTGTAGCAGTAAAAGAATGGCCAAAATGTTACTCAGAATACAAAGCATAAACAATAACAACAAAAAGAGTCTCTCTTACAAAGAAGAAACAAATAAAAGGGGAAGTGAAACAAATTAGTATTTATCTTAAAATATTTTGCAACAACAGGATAGATACTTTGAGGAATTATCTCCTTTCTCTCACATATATTAATATATATTATATAATATATATTACATATATGAGATATTTAGCCTGTTTTTCTGATTAATTTCATTTAACACTATGTTCCAAGATGCATCCATTTGTCTGCAAATGCCTCATAAGAATCAGGAAGAGACCTGGAATAGCAGAAGCAATCCTGAGTCACAAAAGCAAAACAGAAGACATCACAATCCAAGATTACACTGATTAAAACAGAGTGGGACTGGCATAAAAACAAGCTAGTGGAAGGATGGAGTAGAATAGTGGAAGAAGAGACAACCCCAGGCACATTCATCTATGTGATTTTAGACAAAGAGGCAAAAGACACTGAAGGAAAGATAAAGTCTTCAATAAATTGTACTATGAAAACTGGATATCCACATGCAGAAGATTGAGTCTAGACTTGTATATCACACCACATACTAAACTAAAATCAAAATGGATCAAAGATCTAAATTTTAGAATAAGTATATTCTGCTGGAAGATAAAATAGATACAACTCTTGAAGAAATAAGTGTAGGCTAGGACTTTCACAGCGGAACACCAAGGGCACAAGAAATAATACTGAGGATAAATGAATGCTATCATATCAAGCTAAAAAGTTGCAACATACCAAAGGAAACAAACAGCCAAGTAAGGAGACAACCTGGGAATGGGACACAAATTTCGCCAACTAATCCTTAGAGAGAGGAGTAAACTTTACAAAGAATTTTAAAAATTAGACTACTCAAAATAAAAGTCAATTAAAAAATGAGTAATATTCAGAGCTTGGCCAGGGTCCTGATCTCCTATGATGAGTGTCTGGTGAAGGCTTGAATAAAACAGACAATATGGTTTGGGGGAGTCTGCGAAAGTCAGAACTCTCTTGGGGCTAAGATGAAAACTTATCTGAACTGCCCATATTTATTGGATTTAAAACAGGTTCAGGGGAGTGTGAGAAAAAGTGAAGGAAAAAACTGAGGTAAAGGTGGAACACTGAGCAAGACCTTAAGAGTTAGAACAAAGACACCCTTAGGCAGTAAATCTTGCCAATTGGGAGAGCTGTCTTATCTCTAAGTCTGGCAGCTTATTGCCCTCTATTCCGGAGTGAAAGTCCATGTCCTTGGCTGCCTCAGTCGTGGTGTTGTCTTGTCTTCAAAGCACTGTGGTCAGCAACTTTACCCTTACACAGCCTGGTCCCCAACAGCATAACTGAAATTAATATGCACTTCTCAGAAGTGCAAATTCCCAATAAACATATTTTTGAAAGTTCAGTCTCATGGGCCATTGGAGAAGTGCAAATTAAAACTACATTGAGATTCCATCTTACTCCAGAAAGAATGGCCATTATCAAAAAATCAACCAGTGACCAATGTTACTGAGGATATCAGTCAAAAGAAACTCTTCAACACTGTTGATAGGAACTTGTACAACCACTGTGGAAATCAGTGTGGAGATTCCTCAAAAACAGAAATTTCATTTGACCCAGCTGTCTCATTGCCAGGTACCCACCCAAAAGACATAAAGTCATAATATAATAGGGATATGGTATATGGATATCCATCTTTATAACAGCACAATTTACAATAGCTAGATCTTGTAAATAGTGTGTATGTCCATCAGCAAGTAAATGAATCAAGAAAAGGTATTCACATATAGCGGAGTACTACTTTGCCATTTGTGTCTCTTAAGAAGTTTGTTAACATTTCTTTCAAGACACTTCTACTTGGAATGAAGTCCATTGATTTTGTTTATGCAAGAAAGTGTTCAGTTTCTTTAGTCTGACATTATTGTAACAAGTTCTCATCTTGAAGATAAAGAATATTGTTCACTCTCAGACTTAACTTTAGTGGAAAATTCTAAGGTCTTCTAAATGTTGACTTTATCATTTTACATGCTTATATAATTTCTGATTTCCAAAGTTATGACTGTTACTAAATGAGATGTGTTACCTTTGTTTTTGTGAGTGAAGTTTTGAGCTTATGTGGATTTCTTACAAAGATTTTTTTACAGCACTTTTTGGGTATTTTTACGCACATGATTTGTATCTTTTTGGGTCCCTTGTTTTTAATATAATCCAATAAGATTCCACTCCCAACTCATTTTATAACAATACTGAAGTCCAGAAAATAATTCTTTTCAAAATAGTAAGTACTTACGGCATTATCCACAGCTTCTTTACTTCATTATGGACAATGATAGCAATACTGTAAAATTACAAAGCTCACTAAAATAAAAATCACATAAGCAAATAAATGAGGAGTCCATAGATGACCACAAGCAAAAGCAACATTTATTGGTGTTTCTAGTTAACTTTTACAATAAAACTTTTACAATAACAATTTTAAAGCTTTAAATGCACTTTTGTTTAGAGTTAGATTCAAATTTGCCCTCTCTTTATGCCCCCAGAAAATCATATAAGAAGTAAAAATTGAGTGTTTATCTGAACAAATCTTTCAAGTAACCTTGAAAAGCTAAATATGTAAGCAAGATGTTATGAACTACATGACAGATAAATGTATGTTAGCTACTAGTTGTCTTGGAGACAAAATACTCATGGCCTCATAGGAAGACAACTCAGAGCTGATCTTCAACAAAGTCTTCCAAACAATAGCCTTCTAAAGTGGCGTAGACCTACAAAATAACATTCTATTGCTAAGAAAAATAAGTGTATCTGTTACTAAATTTTGTTTAAATAACCTATATGGCCTAAGATCTTTAACCATTCTACAGTTTTTATATGCTGTCATTATTCAGTACAGCAGCTGAGAAGTGTTATTTGAATGGAGGAAAAAATATGTTAGTGCTTTAAAATGTGTTAGTAGATTAAAATCACATCTATTTTCACTTGACTCGCTCTCAGAAAATTCACATTTTCATAGTATTTAAATGAACTGAGAAGTTTTTTATGATATCCTTCTTTTATTCGTCAATCACAAACACTGATACTGTGCATATGTAATTCTAAGTTCCTTTTTCATATGATGAGGAAATTAATACTGCTTGAAACATTTTCTAATCAAATTATTTTATTTCATATTAGTATATCTTTGGTCAGATACAACACTGTGTAGCCTATGACAGTAAAAGCAGATAATTGTTTAAATATCTTTTTTATAATTATAATAGGAACATCTAAACAGAAAAAAGTGGATAAATATCTATTTGCATTTCACTGAGTCTTCACAAAATGCATACTCTGTCCCTCCAGCAATGCAGATCAAGAAATATATTGCCAGAAACTTACCTCTTGCTGTCTCTCAATCACTATCCCTCAGTAAGGTAACCAAAATCCTGACTTTGTATACCCTAAAAAGAATATGATTGTGCATGCACTGTATATAAATGCAACTATAAAATATGCATTATTTTGTGTCTAGCTTCTTTCAATCAGAATTATGCTTATTAGATCCACAATTCTTCAGTTGATAAATAAATGGTTTTTCTAGGTTTGCATAAATATAAATAGTATAGCTGTGAAATGTAAAGACAAAATCAGTTTCACGTAAGATGGACAATGGTTGTTATTGGTAATTTTTTGTTTCAAGAGCCTTACAGGCATTTTTAAAAGGCATTTTATAGAGGCAACAGAGGAGGAACTGAGTGTCTGATTAACCTGTTTTCCATTACAGTGTGAGTTTAAGGAATGAGAGACTTTTAATTGGTCCTCAGGGATAATTGACAGCCAACCGGCTGCATTGCAAAAGAAGAATTGTACAGCGCTGCAATGGAAGAATTTCTGAGCCAATTCCTGAAAGAAGAAAACCTTTGGAAATAATTTTTATGAATCCAAAATGTCATAAAAAACCTTATGAGATTGAGGTAAATGTAGGAAATACTTTTTCAAAAGCTTCTTTCAAGCTTCTGTCTTTGTTCTCATCCTTATAGGTCTCTTCCTAATCCTCCAGGATTCGATCATTATTGTCTTTATTTGACATTTTAACAAAAATTCGAGTAAGCCAGTTTGGAAAGAACCCACCCTTGATAGGTGAGGCACTTCAATATCTGATTAAATTTGTCATCCCTCACAATCCTCCAGGTGATATCTAATCATCTTATCTATTCTTGGCAAGAATTCTATTAGGGAAGTTGTTCCAGATCTTTCTGTACTTCTATTGTTTCCTATTAGTAAATTTCCATGTACTGACCTCCACCATCACACTTCTCTTGAATCATAAATCCATGTGTTCTCCTTGTACTCAGAATGGAGACCAGTTCTATACTGCAGTCTCTTTATCTTTACTGCAATAGTTTCAGGTTAATATCTGCTTTAATACTGCATTGTTTGGATTTTTTTCTCCTTTTCTCTTTTTTTTTTTAAACAGGAAAATTATCAAAACAAAGTTCATAGAAAGTCAACCAATCATCTCAACTTGTAACTAATTGATCCTAAATAAAATCCAAGATGAAAACTATTAACTCAGTCTGGTAGCACAGTAACAAGTCAACCACTGGTCTTTTTCACCATCTTGTCTTTTTAGTATTGATGTAGATATTGGCTCAGATGCTGTTCCAGGATCTCTCACAAGGTCTGACCAAATTCCTTGCTCAGTAGACAAACATGTACAACCCAGGTACCCAAATTCCCTTGTCAAACAGCAATTATTTCAGGTTTCAAAAATAACTTTCCATGAAAGACAATATATCCTCAACCTTAATTTACATTACATTCAACATAGTTCAATCTAGAAAAGCTCAATATCCTTTTATAAAGTGAACATTCAGCAATATACACTACATCAAGAAGACTTGCTATCAATGAATTTAAGTTTTATTCAGAAAAATGAGTAGGTTATTATTTTACATGCAACTAAATGGAACATTGAAACCTAACAATCCATCACACCAGCAAGTCTTCTGTTTCTCAAAGTGAGTTGATCTCTCAACTTCTAGAAGAAATAACACTGTAAAACTCCTAAGAGTTTTAAAATGTTTTCTGAATAAAAAGGCAAGGAAACATTTCTAATACCTACATAACACTGTGGCTTTTCTCACCCTATGAGTTTTTAAAATTGAGTTTCTTGTAGTTTTAACATGCTCAATTTTTTAAAATGAAGAAGTGCAATCCTTACTAGAAAAATGTAAGTATCAAATTGCTTTATTTAACTAATATTAATAATGCCCTTCATGCTAATAATATTTAAATGCATTTTATATACCAAACATTTTCCCAAAGATTTTTATGTCTATGTATTCATTTTATTTTTCCAAACAAGATTCGTTTAAATGGTTCCATATCTCCCTGTTTTCTTAGTGCTTTTCCCAGTTCTTATTTATTCTGAGGAAAGAAGTTCAACTGATTCCAAGATAATAATGGTGTTGAAAATAGCCATATGCAACTTTTCTCTGACATCTAAACATTGTTTTGTTCTTGCTATACTAATTGACTGTTTTGTTAAAATTTTTGGAAATCATGCATGAATCTTCAATTGCAGAATTTCTGTATCTTTTGCTTAAAATGTCTCTGATCTCCCCTCCATGTCACCAAAAACCCCTAAAAGCTCCTTTCCTTTTTATTGTTCACACAATTTCTTCAGAGCTATGCACTTTGCATCAGGAATAAAGAGAAAATTTTTCATTTTCTTTGTTCATTTTGTTTGCCAAATGTTGTAATACTCATAATGTCACTTTTCATTGGAAATTCAGTTTAAAGTCACACAGTTGAAAAATGTCTATCCCAGGATCCCAGACTAACATTCTGTTCCACAGGATCCCTCACCACTCAGACAGTTTATCAGCTGGGGTTCACTACAGAAACAGATGTAATATAATATAATATAATATAATATAATATAAGTGTATGTATATATATATATATACACATGAAAAAATATATATGGTTTTACAAGGTGGGCTTAAAATGGACACCTGCAAAGTCAGGTGGGGAAGAATTCATGGGGCCCTCAGTCCACTGGAAAGTTAGAGGATCTGGTCAAAATTTCAAGGCCAAGTGCTCACTGCTTAGTCCCATGAGAGTCCTTATCAGGAAGCCAACGGATCATTGCTAGAAGGCTGAGGAGTCTGTGTTGGAATCCTGGAGAATGACTTTCAAAGGCAATGTGAAGTCCCAAGCTCCTCTGAAAAGGCAGAATTGAGAATTCTTTCTTTCACTTTTATAACCTTTTTAACCAATCCAGGTTACATACCTATTGGCACCTCTTATACCCGGAGTGCCTCTTCCCACTTTAGTAAATAAGCAGAACAGCAGGACAGTGTTAAACCAATCAGTATGGCTGTGCTGCTTACTTTTCTCTCATTGCTGAGACAAAATACCCAACACCCAAAGTTAAGGAAGTAAATATTTAGCTCACAGTTCCTGAAGGTTTCATTCCATAATCTACTGGGTCCAAGGCAGAGGTCAACAGTTCATGGCAGCATTAGTGAGAGACAGCAATCCACTTTCCTCCCTTTATGTTGTATGCAGATTACCCGCCCCAGGACAAATGTGGCACTCACACCCATAATCCCAGCATTGGACCATGAATCAGTCACAAACTCTAGAAGCCTGCCTGCATGACTGCATGAGATTTTAGGAGGGATATCTAGACACAAACCATAACATAGGCATTTCTTACTCAAATTGAGAACCGTAATTATCTATCGCAGAATAAGAGAGAGAAAGAGAAAGAGAAAGACAATGACAATGAGAGAAAGAAAGAGAAAGACAGAAAGAGAAAGAGAATGGGGGAGAGAAAAAGAGAGAGAAAAGGAGAAAAACTGAAAGAGCACACAGTGCCCTCTCCATCTCTAACTTTCCTAGGGGCTGAGGTACACAGAAATAAAACACAGGCCAAAACCCAATGACTAACACTGCAGAATCATCACATGTTTATCTGTTGCTGATGATTGTATAACATGTGAAATGTACTCAACAAATCTACCCTACCGTGTTCTTATGAACCAGTTACATTTACTTATGCTGACCTTGGCCCCTTCCCAAAAACAAAAGCTAAGACCCTGATGGGCCTAGACTACCAATCAGAAAAGCAATTATTTTTAGAAACCAAGTTACCCTTTTAAGTGTGAAGCACATCTCTTGCTCATGGGCCATCCCAAGCAAGAGGTCTCTGGTCTGGCAGCACCACTCTGCTGCTCAAATGATTTCCCTTCTGCTTCCTCTGTAGTTGTCACACTCTAAATAAACTTTCACTTCACCACTCTACCAGCCTTGACTCTCCTATTTTCTGCTAAGAGCCTCACTTCTCCAGTCTTGACTGAAGTGAGAGCAAGGATTGGAAAAGAGACAGAGGGCCACTCGGAGACCGCCTCTTACCCTCTGGATGCAATGCCCTAAATTCACAATTTCCTATCATATTACGTGGTCTCATTATTTACAATTCTTCACTTTTGAATGGTTACTTAAGAAAATTGTAAACCTTTTCAGATCACTTCCTTCCTCTACCCATCTCACAGGCCACCTGTCACTACAGTCAAAGGCAAACACAAAAAGAAAAAAAAAAAACTACATTGCATTGTGAATCTGAAATTTCACTGATTTATTTTTTAATTAAGATAAATATATGTGAAATAGTATCTTTAAATTTAAAAAATGCATTGTGGTCCTGAAGTTTAGAAAAAAAGATAAATGCATAAAGCTTTGTTTGATGTGTAGGCAAAAGTTGAGAATCTTGTTTGGTTTTAAACAGAAGACTCTAATTGGAAATTCATTTCATTTTTATTATAGTATAACATATTTTCTGTGTTATAATCACATGGATAATCTTATAATGCTTCCTAAAATTAATTGATTTTTGGCTCAGAAGTGAAAAATGAAGAGGGTATTTTTTAAATGAAAAATAAATAACTGAAGCGTATTTGTAGGGTGCAGAAATTAACTTATCTCTTGGGTCTCTTTTCATCACTTATCTCTACTTTTTTATTTTATCCTTTCTTATTTTACAACAATATTTATGTACAATTTTAAACATTTGTCTCTCTGGTATCCATCTGTTAACCAGTTGCCTAACATAAAATTAGCATATTCAGAAATGTTAATGGCAATAAAGTTATCCAATATTCCTTTGCTTCCATAGCTGCAAAAAGAACATTTATCAGCTCATCTTCTCATGTGCACATTGAAACAATTAAAATGCTACCTATGAGATCTCTATAACTCTGATCTTTTGGAACAAGATTCCTGACAGTCATAAATGTAAAGTCTCCACATTGTCACTGAAAAAAAGAGTCCAATGTTTATTAAAATTTCTGTTTACTTTGAAGTTTTTCACTAATGAAAAATTCACAGTAAAGATTTCCGTAACTTTTTGGTAACACAGGACAGTATAATAATAACAAAATCAAATGCCTCTTGTGCTCACAAAGGAAAAATCTCACTGAGATTCTTTACCACAGTAGGACGAATATCATTGACAATAATTAATTATTTAAAAAATAGGAAGAGAGAACTTTGTCAGTTTCCAATCTAAATAAATGAGAAATGTCTAGTATGATCAATATGCACATCATCCTGATTTGATCATTACACATGTATACATGTATCGATATTTCACACTGCATAAATATATGCTTTATGTCAATTAAAAATACAATTATATTATTAAAAAATAGAAAGTACACAAATTGTATTGAAGTAGGAATTTATAGATATTGTTGAACAATGGTAAACACATTGTTTGTCATTATTAAATTATACAATATAAAGTATTTATTTCTTCAATAGGTTAAATGAGTTACCAAAAATATTTAATACTACTCTATAGCTTTTCCTAATAAGGTTAAAATAGAAGCTATTTTAGAACATATGTATATACTTTTATGGCAAGTTAAAAATAAAAACATAGAGATATAGTGTCACTAAAATCTGGGACAAAATAATAATTTTGCTCCTACTGTTCTTTAGGATTGATTGTTTATTTATGTCTGACAAGTACATTTAAGGATGAAATAAATGAACCAGTGCAAACCTGTAACCCCACTTAGGAAAACTGCAAGGTGAGTACAGCCTGAGCAATATAAAGAGAACCTGTCTCAAAAGAGGAAAGAAAAAAGAAAAAGGGGAGAGGGAGAATGGAGGGAGGAAAAGAAGGAGGAAGGGAAGGAGTCAGAGAGGGAGACTTAGTTGATTCTTATAAGTTGCAAAGGATTATAATGAAATTTACAGGATATTTTGCCTGAAAATGAAGGTGTAATTTTAAATGCTTACTATTTCAAAGTAACAATACAGTTTTTTGATATTATCACATTTCCAGCACTAAACATAACAGAGTGATTATTGTGACTTAGTTTAAGTACTCTGTCATATAATATTCTTCAAAATGTCCCATGAATTGTAAGGATGTGTATGCAAAAAACACTATATTGTAATAAATTGCAATTCTAGATTCAATAAAGATCTTTCTTACACTTTCATCCCAAATTAATACCCTGTCTAAACAAAATCTTAAAATTTGAGTTCTGCAAATAACAAGAAATTAAATAAATTAATGCATTAATTAATGAATAAAAGGTTCAGAAACAAACACCATTCACAATAAATCTTGTTAAGGTACATTTTGTTGTTGGTTATATTTCAATTGAATTTGACATTCCCATGGTATATATCATGGAATTTATAAGGAAACACTGTTAACACTAATGAGCTGTGTTCTAGAGAAGACATTAAAAAATTAAAGGTATTTTATCAGTGTTTCAGTGTCCCGTATAAAAGTCTTACTTTCCTCCCAATCAAAATAATCTAATTATGATAGGACAGAGACCTGGAGAAACAGAAAAGGAAGTTGGTCGAAAAGCTAGAGCTGAGTACCAGACTCCTTAGTGGGTCAGAATTCAGGAACCTCCAGAGACCACACAGGGAGGGGCTAGGGCAGATGGAACCCGGGAGGTGTCAGGCAGGGAGTGCCATCCGAGCCCTTGTGAGATCAACCTGCTGAGTGCCCATCCAGAAAGACTCCTGACTTATTTTCTCTCACTTTTTATCTGGAAATGAAGACTATCAGAAAACTATTCTAGGTGCTTTCCTTTCATAAGAAGCTAACAGTAAAATCTTGACATATAGAATTAACTCTTCTGAAACTGGGAACCCTTATCCATTTGCCAGTACCTTTGTGTGCCATCCTAGAAAAAAATAGTTAAATAGGAAACAGTACGGATTTATACTATTTTGACAATATCAGAAATTATCAGAGAGTATGCTTTCCATGTCCTCTGTGCAATCCAATATAGGCTAAGTGAATTAATTTGCATAGTGAAATATGGGAATTTACTATTAATACATAATATTTCATGAGAATTGTTAATATTATAAAAAGGTTTTCAAATTTGTCATATTTTAATTATAGTGACTAATTCTGTTTTCCATTATTTGAAGAGCAGTCAATTTAATTTATTCTCACTGAGCAGGCTATAAAAATACACCTGCCGTCACCTATAATTTACATACTTCAATATGTGTTCTCAGTATGCAATTGGTAGAACAAATTTTACCTTGATACACTAAAATGTAGAGTTTTGTATCAATATTAAAACTGACTCCAGTCATCCCAAAAAAATAAAGAGGAATAAAGAAAAGAGGAATAAAGCAATGAAGAAAATTTAAGGAATAAAGAAAGAAAATTAAGGAAGTAAAGGAATAAAGAAAATTTCAAGTGCACAAGAAGAGATCATAATAATGAAAGCATGCTAAACTGAATGCCTAACAGTTTTTTATAGTTACTTATTACTCCACCATTTATTAACCCTGTTAAATACATTTGCTCTCCAGGCCTAGCCCTCTAAGGGAAAATTAAAAGCTTTTCCTTGCTACAAGTTAAAAATTTTTAATTAAATTAAAATAGAAAGCTGAACTTAAAATACATCATATCATTTTTAACCAATTTTTAACTAGATAGAGGTTAATATTTATTCAAATTAATCTGTGATTCTCTATCTTAGTTGTTTACATAGTTAAATAATAGGCAGCACAGTAGCACAGGGTTTATTCTAGCTTTCTTACATTTTTTATACATAGCCTCTCTTTCTGGTCATTTAGTTATTTAGTTTAGAATCACTGAACACAATAAATCATACAAAAATTGCTATTTTGTGACCTGGTGGGAAAAAAATTATACCAAATATGTTACTATCCACTTGTACTTATTTTTGTCCACCAAACCTGTTATCATAACTGTTTCTTCTTACAATAACTGTTTTTCAGCGTCCCTTCAGCAACTACCATTCATGGCACTTGCCATAGATTTCGATCATACCTCACATTTCCAGATTTGGAAAGTTTTGGATATATATCACCTCCTCCTTTATTTATAACCATATATATTTCAGTTTTATGTACACATTAAATGTGCAATTCATTTGAATAAATATATAAAACTAAGGTTGGTAGGTCTATGACAAGTATTTATTCTATATTATAAGAAATTCCC